>OMLF01051835.1:17360-33334 GCA_900302615.1 Holocentrus rufus
TTTTTTTTTTTTTTTTTTTTTTTTTTCAGATGTGGATGTTTTTTCTTTCTGCTTCAGGTGGGCCACGCTTGATGGGTCAGCTATCAGCTCCGCGCAGCCCTGCACATCAGGCTTTGATTCACCTCTCGAAGACACACACACAAGCACACACACACATTTATACATGTGCGCTCAACAGAGCACAGTGCAGCTGTGCACACACACCTTTGTACACATTCTCCTTCTTATTGCCCTTGACTTTTCACTTGACTTTTTGGAAACTACAGCCTCCTCACTCAGCCTTTATACCAACTTGCTTTAGGAGAGAGTACATAGATGAGCGTCCTGCATATATATAGAAACAAATTAGAAAAGTGAATTTTCTTGAGCGTTTTTGGTGACAGAATGAGCAATAGGGCTGCAATAATGTGAGGAGGAAATGGAATGAGAGAAAAACAGAGGAGTTGAAGTAGATGGTACAAAGTGCGTTGCTGTCAGAAATTCTGACTGAATCGATAGCACAGTGTTAATAAAGCTACCCTCGGGCTCCTTTCTACTTGGAGTTGTTCAATCGATTAAACTGATCTTGTGTTAACACCCCACTGATGCAAAAAGAGGCAGATATGGCAGTCCTGCTGACCTCCTGTAAACAGAATACAACGGGGAAACAAGATAGCAAATGAACTGTTCTCCAAATATTGCTCTGCTTTTTCTACTGTTGAATATTACACTTTTTTTAAAGGAATACTCCAATGTTTTGGGCAAAATACCCCTTTTCCAACTTACCCAGACTGAGACAAGACGGTCGATACCGTTTTCACCAAATGTACATCCACTGGTTCAGTTCCTATGTAGCATTTGTGTTAGCTTAGCATAAAGACTTGAAGTCCACAGGAGTTAGCACTTAGCCTAGCTCCATCAAAGTGAAAAAATAAACCCTACAGCAATTCTGAAGCTGTCTTATTTACACAATGTATCATGTGTATTTGAAATACACATCTTGGAATTTTTTTTAAAAAATGAGTCGTTTTAGGTGAAGTTAGATTGTAGGAACTATGACTTTATGCTAAGCTAATGCAAAATGCTACCTGTCGGAACCAAATCAGTGGACGTACAGAGGTGAAAATGGTATCAATCATCTTGTTTCAGTCTGTGTAAGTCAGAAAAAAATGTATTTTAACCAAAACATTGGACTATTTCTTTAAGGGTGGAGTGGATTAGTTGAAACTGGAGTACTCTGGCAAATAGGTTACACCCACAGTACTCTTGACTCATTATGAGCTTTATATTTCTAAGTCTTCTTTACTTTCTCTTGTTCTGTACCACTTGTATCCCCTGGATGTGACAGAAGTATGTAAGGTGCCTTTCACTCCTGTTCCTCAAATCTGTCATCGACGTTAATGAATCCACCAGAGACAGAAATAGTCATTTGGAGAGACAATTATCAGTGCTCGGCTTACTTTGAATATTATTTGTGCTTATTATCTCAGCATCCCCAGGATGGCAGAAATCCTTGAACAGGCGTCTCAGTATTATCACACTATCATAATGTTTCTCACTTCTGTTTCATATTGATATACCAGAATGATTTTTTTTGCTCAGCACCCTGGAAAAAAGACATATTTTATTTCCCAGTGTGCAATTTATTCTGTTCAGCACCATTTCTCACACAGGACATTCAAATTCAATGACAAACAGGTCTCCGGATCTGAATTCTCATGCTGTTTTTGTTCATATATATAGTATACTGCACTGCACCTAAATATATTTTTCATTTACACCTTAACCTTACTTGCTCATCATTCCTGTCTCTATGTTTTTTTTTCCCAGCACAGTAATTTCTCCCCCTCATTCAGGCGTGTTGCATAAAACCAATTTTCTGACAGGCGTGTAGGGATTGCGGTGATAATGAAACAGCAATAGGCGAGGTGAATGTTAAAACAAGATAAGTGCACATCCATAAAGTGTGTGGATGTTCTATTGCTTAGGAGGATAAGTATTTTATCCTGCTAGTCACAAGGAGAGTATCATTTTAAACCTGATGCAGTTACACATATAACGCCATCTAGTTCAACATTTTTTTTTAAAATTGTATTTAACCATGCATGCTCTGTTCCATTCCCACTTTGTTTCACATTCATCTTGGGATCTGACCAGTACAACAATAGTTTTCTATTGTTGGCCACTGAACAGTACAAATGAAGAACCCAGGGGTTCAGTGTCTTGCACAAGGATACTTCAGTATAAGGGAGGGGAGAGTGTTCCTCATTCAGTTTCTTCATCTATGTTTTCCTGCAATTCAAACTTGCAGCCTTCCAGTTCCAAGTGTGCTAGTCGAACCTTCTAACCTCTCTGTTCACATGATACATATAGTACTGTGCCTATCTTGAACATGATGAAATATCATGGCAAGTTACTCAGAAAATACACCTACCATTATCTTGGGTGGGCCTGGAGGAAAGTATTATTTATTTGTTTGTTTAATTAATTAATTAATTGATTTATGATTTTGTAAAAAAAAAAAAAAAAAAAAAAGTTTATGTAACTGTAGTATTTCCCCTTTAAATACTACCGACTTACCCAGACTGAGACAAACTGTTGGATGCCATTTTCAGTTCTATATATCCACTGGTTCAGTTCTTGTGGTTAGCATTTCGTGTTAGTTTAACATAAAGATTTGAAGTTTGCAGGAGTTAGCCTAGCTCTGTCAAAGTGAAAAAATAAACCTTACAACTACTCTGAGGCTGTATTGTTTACCCAGTGTATCATGTGTTACACAGTGCTCAATGAAATAAATATCTTGGATTTTAAAAAAAAACAAAAAAACAAACAAACAAAAAAAACAAGGGTCATTTTAGGAGAAGTAAGATGGTAGGATGGATGGTCCAGCGTTATAGCTGTGTATAAGTAAGACAGCTTCGGAATTGCTGTATGGTTTATGTTTTCAGTTTGACGGAGCTAGGCTAATGACTCCTGTAAACTTCAAGTCTTTATGCTAAGCTAGCATGAAATGCTACCCACAGGAACTGAACCAGTGGACATACAGAGGTGAAAATGGTATCGAACATCTTGTCTTAGTCAGGGTACATCAGAAAAAAGGCTATTTGCACAAAACATTTCCTTTAATGGAATGCTGGAAACCCTTGCCAACTTTTAACAAGCTCACCAACTTAGATTGAGGGGGACAAGGTTGTAGGCTTTGCGGGGCCTACCTCCCACCCTGAAAATTAAAAAAAAAATGTAGGAGAAACCGCATTTTATTTTCATAGTGTAATAATTCTGAAAAGCATGTTTCCATCAGTGATACTAAGTGTTTATTACTGTAGTGTTTTTTTACATCACTTTCCAGAGATAACCCTTCAATCAAACAACACTGTAATGTCTTTTTCCTTAGGTTTTCTGTTGATGGAGTTTGAGTCTCTGTAGGTGGCACTCTGTTTTTTGTATGTTCAGCCATGGTGGCTATCACTGCTCATGTAATCTACCCAGTTCTTCTTCTGTTTATTCCAAACAAACTGAAAACACTAAAAGCCATCACTTTTTGTGCCAGAGGACTTTTCACAGGAAAGACCAACCAGTTATAGAACAGCACATGATAAAGCTTTCATGAACTGGGTGTAGGTTGAATCAGTACTGTGTTAAATGAGTCAGCAGCAGAGAAAAGCAAATGTGAGTATATGAAAATGTTGTGTTATTATTATTTTATTCTCTGTATACTATATGGGAGAATTTGATCATTTTTCAGCGTTCAGCGTGTTCTACCATATTTGTCCAACCAAACATCTGTGCTCTGCCTCTAATCCTGTCTTTCTGATGTCAGACTTTACAAGCTTTCCACTTTTGACCTTCAACTGACCTGTTCCTCTGTTCAGATGACCCTCTCCCCATTTGCATTCACATCGTCCATGAAGCACTGATTACCAAGGTGTCCTAATGGAAAAAAGGAATAAAACAGAGAAAAAGAACTCTGTCTGCTCAGTGTGACACAGTGTTCAATTTCCTTTCAAACAGCCAGACTAATCTCGAGCCTCACTCTTTTGTGTTGTTAGCCTTGGCTCTTGTGTGATAGCAGCTTTTGTGCGAAAGACGGGAGGACAATTCAAGGACAGGCATGTGAAAGCATACAGGATATTGTCTGCAGCTTCTCTTTTATGCACGATAGAAGATCATATTCGTGGCCTTATTTTGGCTTTGTTGCTACTCTGTTGGTGTGCAGGTTGGGTGCCACAGCATTTGTTCCTTGCACATTTTTGAAAGACCAAAGACAACAAAGTCTTTGAACCATGTCAATATGGACAGCTGACAAGAGAGACTAATCCACACACTAATATACACATTATCATAGTTCATTTAAACAATTTTTTCAGTTTACTCAGGCTGAGCATTTGCAGATACATTTGTACATACATTCTTAATGTTCTATATTCACAGATATGTTTCATTTAGTGCATTTACACCTCATATCGGTGCTTAAAATGAAGGGTAACTCATCCCTTTCAGTGATAGAGTGTATCCTTCTGATATACAGTATGTGGTGTTAAAGGACCATACCGGTGGTTTTGAATGTTTGTCCCATTTAGGTATAATTTACCCATTTTTTACATTGCAACAAACCATTTTCCAAATCATGCAGTAGTACAAATCATGCAGGAGCACAACAGAATGAACAAAATATAATCAAAATTCCTCGAATTTCAAATTAAAATTTTTCGCTGAAACAACCACTGTATAATGTTCTGCTTCTGCAGCTAGCATGGTCATCACCATTCATAAATCATAGAACTGATAATTCGCTATGTAAATCAAACTTTTCCCAAGGGACAACTATTTTCCGGGCAAAAGAGCATTTATAAGAGCAAACCAGCAGTGTAACTGGGCAAAAAGAAAAAAATTAATGAATAAATAAAAATTTGGCGGTTGCCTACCATCCTCTGCGGTTCAGTTCCGTTCAAGTCACACTGCCTAATTTCAAATCATCAAAATGCAACTTTGCTGCTTCTTTTAGGAAAACTAATAGCGACCTCTATTTTACGGTGAAGGAATACAGATGTGGAAAAAGTTTGAAATCTTTGAAAGTCAAGTTTCATATTGCACTGGAATGAACCGATAGATTTTGGCTTCTGGAGTTTTTTCCTGTGTGCTTTGTGGGTTCAGGTCAGGAGTTGTCATTTTTTCTATAAACTGTGGGCTTGTAAAGCGCTTTGAGACTGTAGCAGTAATTAATGATTAATTAATGAATAATTAAAATAAACTTGAACTTGTTAAAGTATATCTATTTTGTATTGTTTCTGTGGTGAGTTTTTCATCATATATCTGGCTGGACCAGAAAATTCACGACATTTTAGATAAAAATAAGTTCTTACATAGCTGAAACTGCACTATGTAGAATTTTTATGTAAAATCCAGTCATCTCATCAGCCAAATCACAATTAGGGGCTACAATAGACAAACCATGCTATTCCTACTAATAGACATGTCTTATCTACTTCTGCCCTCTGTGATTTCCTGCATTTCCCAGAATGTCTTTGGACATCTCAGAGAACTCGCCTGAATCCAGCTGGGTTGCCGTGTAGGTGGAGAGCAGTAATGATAGTGATGGTGACAGAAACAGCAAGAGGGTGAGAGTTTACAAAAAAAGTGACACCACTGAATCAAAACAGATGTTTTCTCTTGCGGCTGCACAGCATTCTGGTCCATTTAGGGTATAATGTTAGTATAGAAATTGGTGTCTCTGCCACTTCTACAGTGAAATTATCCCTGTGTTACTGTTGCATGCTGCTGCAAGTGCAAGTTTAAATAGAAGCCCTTGGCCTTTGCCGCCAAAACTTCACATTTACCGCTGATGTTTCAAAGGGCTGAATATTATTCACTTATGAAAAATGCACCATCAAACAAAGAAATAGCCTCAGAAATGCAAGATACATCACCAGTAGCTGATTTTTAGTGCAGCTAGACAACAGTGTTAAAATGTTGTAAGGCAGTAATTTTTCTTTAAATTCTGGTGTTATATTGATACTAATTCAAAATGATAATAATACAATACTGATAAACCAAAACTTAATGTGTGGAATCCAAAATAGCAGCAAGCAAATGCTCTGTCCAGCGAAAACAGAACCTCTTTACTGCTTCCACTTCATTTCCTATGGCACAACTTGCCCATCCAAGTAGGCTGCGTTCACATGCTTATAGTCGGAAATTGGATGGGATGTTGAATATCATAGCACTACAGGTATCAATGAAAATCCATGTCTTTTGAATTTGTTCTTATGGTTCATTTTCGGCTTTTACATGGAAAATGCCTCTGTGCTCTTTTTCGTCAGGGTAGAAACAGAAATTACATCACAAGTATCCAATAAATCTTATACCACATTAGTGCAGGGTAAGAATGCAATGCAGATCTGCTGTATTTTCTTAAAAAAATGTTAGTTTTGCTGTACTCTGTGTGATTGGCATTCCATATTTCCTTGAATAAAAGCCGGCATTCAATTAAAAGCTGGGTTTCAGAAAATGCGTGTGGTGGGCATGAACAAATAAAGGCTGGCCCCAAATACAGGCTGGGATAAATCCGGGACAGTCAAGAAAAAAATGTCCGGGAGAGAGGGAAAATAGATGCACTGAGTGCCAGTGCTTTCCCCCTCTGAAGCAGCTCAAAAAACAAGGAGGCTTCATAGTAAAAGATGAGCAAATATAATTAAGGGGGAATTAGAAATAAAAGCCTCTCTCAAATAAAAGTCTGCCTCCAATAAAGGCCTGGTATCCTCTGCAGTTAAGGTAAATAAAGATCCATACAGATCCACTATTTTTAGGAAATGTGGCAACCCAGTGATGATGAAAGCTTTAACATTTGCTGTTCTCAACACCTCCTCCAGTGTTCAGGAAGTGACATCTTTCATGCTTTGTTTGGAATAACAGTGGATAGCAGTGTTAGCTGGATTAGTTTGTTGACACTTTGACATAAGCCCGGGACTTCCTCATATTTCATTTGACTTACTGAAACCTGCAAATTCTCCGGTTTAGTCAGAGCTGGATTCTGAGTTTTTAAGTGAACTCATGAACTAATTTCCTGACGTGACCTTTCCTCAGAGAGAAGCCAGTAGATAAAAATGTTATTATGAATACGCAAGCCTTTAGAAGAGGACATCAAGATCCTTTGGTATTTTGAAAGATACAGGTTTATTAAAATAATTTCCTTAATCTAGTATGCGCTAAAAATAAACATTCCCAAAACATTCTGTAATTTAAATAAAACAAGCGCAAATTCACAGTAGCTGCGGCCAGTATGTGCATGCATTCACACACACACACACACACACACCAGATTGATGAATACTTTTACTTGCCCTTGGTGATGAACATGGAGCCTGGCCGGGAAATGGAGCGAGTGCCGAATCTCCTCTTCTCTCAGCAGTTACAGCACCTCATGGAAGCTCTGCCGTTGTTCCATCACATCCGTGGTGTACCACGTTCCTCGGGTGTAGTCGGGGAAAATTAGAATTTTATGACCTCTGAAATCCATTGAATGCTGTCTCAGAGCTGCAGGATCTTTCACACGTGCAATTATCGTGTGGCGTCTGGAGGTTTGGGATTTTGTGTGCAGTGCGCCCTGTCGATGACTACCGGCTTGGCAAAGTTGTCATCCCCCAGCAGCTTAGGGTCAAGTTGGAGACAAACTCCATTGGCCTACCTTTTTCTTTGCATTCTGGGATGCCAAAAATCTTTACGTTGGTGCATCTGGATCTCCCCTCTTGATCTGACAGCTTGGCCCACAGTCTTTTGTTTTCTTGCTGTAGCTCAGCCACTGAAGTTTCCATGGTGTGAATTCGCTGCTCGTGGTCTGCAGATTGATTTTCGGCTGTGGACAGCCTCTCAGTTAGCGCTTGTTGGACAGACAAAAGATTCTGGAAATTCTGAGCCTGTCAGCGGCAAAACAAGCACTTTTAGTGAACGTACTTTGATGCAGACATGTTGTATATATACAATTTGTCACTATATTTTTCTGTAATGCAGCAAAATACATATTTAATTTATGAGTAGGTTTCTGTCACAATTGTGTTCTCATTTCAGAGGTTGTGGCAGTGAAACAAGATGCTGTCTCTTTGAGTCACAGTGCTGTGCCAGCCAATCTGGTGTGTCTTGACCCTGGTTTGACTCTCTACTTATGTTCTCTTTATTTCAAAACATCAATCCACTATCTGCGTTCGAGGAACCAAATTAGTTCGGATGAGGATTAGGTAGATAATTTGAACTAACTAAGATCAAAGTAACCTGGATTTATAGAGCGTAAAATGTACGAAGAACGGGACCTTGGGTAGCCAGCATGAGCATCAATAGTCACTGTGGTTGAACAGAGGAAGAAAAGAGCGCCACCTACTAGAACTCTAACTTCATCGACAAATAAATCCAAGGAAAAAGTCAACACAATACTGGACACACTGAGAAGTGATCTCTGGAAAGTGCAGTGCAGAAACACCACAGCAAAGAGCACGTAGCTCCAAAGATGGAGACAATAAGACCTCAAAGAAAATATGGACTGCTGGGATTGGGATTGCTTTAAATGTCTAGATAAAATCTATCTCCTGAAATTATGAGTATCTTCATAAGTTTATAATGTAATTTAACTGTAAGAACATAAAAACTTTAGCTTTCCCATGGAGTTAATGTTTGCTTCTTTTCAAATCTTCTTGGCTCCTGTATAGACCGTATCTCTTCAAAGCAATGTAGACAATTTTGGAGCAGAGATATTTACAGCATGGCAGAAAAAACATGATTTTTAGCACCAGTGGCCTTCACTGACAGGCTAGTGGACGCGGTGTATTACTGTATCTGTGTTATCTCCCCACTGTGACCCACTTCTCCTGCTGAAACAGATGTTCCCTCGACTCCATCATTTACTCACCTCCCTCTTAATTACTGCCGTTAATTAGCAGACTGTACACACACACACAGAAACATGCACAAACTCACACACATCTTCTACAGAAACACATGGAATAGACTTTCATCTGATGATCATGACTGTGATGTCGCTTTGATATATAAAATACTGCTTGTTGCCTTTAAGAGGGAGTCAGTTCAGCAGTTACAGTCTGAGGAATAACAATTATGGATGAAGGCAGAAAGTGTGATGTTTTGAAGGAGACAAGCAATTAGAGGTAAATAATCTTCTTATTCTCTCCCGGCCTTGCTTTCCATCCGCATTACGGAGAAGAGGAGACAGAGAAGATCAACAGAGAGTCTCAGTGGGGAACAGGAGAATATATAATACAGAAATACAGTCTTTTACAACATTCAACATGTTTTTGCATCACATTGGATCTTCCCCTCATTTCTCTCTGCCTTGTTCTTTGTGTTGCTGCATTTGTTTTCATTCGTGTCTGTGTGAAAGAGCATTCCTTCCCACACACATGCACGCACACGCACGCACGCCGCACACACACACACACACACACACACACACACACACTAAAAACGCAGACTTTGATCCATTAGTCAACACCATATCCCAGGGTTCCATCTGTCCCTGTTTTGCGCTCATCTACCATGCTGTCCCCAAAGTTACCGGCTTATATTTAATGAGGAAGTGTCAGTTGAATTATTCAGCTGTCATTTGTTGCTTTTATAAAGTAAATGGATGTCGGAGAGGCTTTTCTCTCACACCAGAGTGTTCTCTGTTCTCTATTCTCTGAAGTGTCACTGTATGAGATAAGAAGTTGGTTATGAGGATGTAGTTCAGTATGTTTGATTTAGGTAAATGATGGAGAATAGAATAGAATAGAATAGCATATAATAGCATGCAGTACAATGCCACAGGGGTCCTCAGGTCTTAGTAATGTTAAAGCTGATTGCATTTCTGAACATACAACTTGAAAAGAGTTCAATATGTAAGTATCCAGGCAACACATAAACTATTGTCTTGCTGCTTTTGTCTTTGCACTTCCAGCACAGATGCTAGCAAGAGATGTATGAGCTCTCCATGTCCACGAATTTGGAATGAAAAAACGCACACCACTCATTTGTTTTCTCTTTACAGTTTTATTACATGGACAATAAGCTAGATACTCTGTTTTGTCCATATATGCACTTTTTATTTTGTTTGGGATTTATCCACGTTAGCTAGTATCCTTGCTAGCAAGTGCAACAACCCGAGTACAAACACAACAGTGACAACGGGCTGACTGCATAAGGTCAATGGATAGGCTGTAGTTTATTGGGTGCTGTTTCTGACACGGGCCAGATTATTTCATCAGTAATACTTTTGCATTCAGATAACGTGTTGGGTCCTGCAATTTCAAGAAGGTTCTGCCTAACAGTCTGTTCTTCTGCAGCGCTGAAAACTCAAATGATAATTTAGCATGCTACCAGCAACAGTAGGTTCACACAGAAGTATACTCAAGCAGCACATCACCACACATGTATAAATTGGAAGAAAATCTTTTCAGCTACTCAGGCAGCAAATTGATATTGTAGTAATGCATTTTTCATTTATAGTTTTATAAGTTGTTTTTTTTTAAGTTTTTGTTTTTTTCATTTATAGTTTCATTTATAGTATCTACTGTATACATTTTCATATATTTTAAATCAGTTATTTAAAAAAAAAGGTTTTAAAAGGCAAAGACTGCAAGCTGGACATCAACATAGGGCTCTTCTCCAAATGGTTTTAGTATGTTATATATATTACTAGCTAGCTAGTAACTGTAACAGCTAATATGACGCCCGGCCTAAAAGCATTTTCAACAACAAAACATTTATTCTGAATACAAATACCAATTATCAGTCTGCATATTTAATGGTGTACATCAGTTATTACACATTCAACATTACACATTAAACATTCACCATTAAAATTTTATTCGACCTGAACCACAGCATCCAGTGCCTCCTCCATCCTCTTTGCCTGCCTGCCTGCAATGACCAGTCGCTGTTGCTCTGCTTTTCGCCCACGCAGTGGTAGCCTTCCAAAAAGTGTGTCACAGGTATCTCCACTTAGTAACAAATATACTTAATCAGACTATTCAGTTTTATAACATCACTAAACAGATCTGTAGTCACAGCACAAGATTTTTCAGCTCTCTGTTTTTGTGCAGTTTATACTTAGACATAGTTTGTGTACAGCTAATTCTCCGATAGACTAACCATGATGGCCCCAGACGTGGCTGCTTGGAAAATAATAGAATGTTTAATGGGGGGAACGTCATTTTTATGACTGCATATTGACTCTATGCATGATGTGTTTGCATTTCTGCTGATATCTAAAGTTTCAGTTCTTCGCTACTTTTTTAATTTTGATAGGTGACAGAAGACAGTGGAGGAGAATAGAGCAGAATAGTGTTTAGTGGGGAAACTCGTCAAACTAATAACTCTATTTCCAGACATGGGTTCACCCCCCACGATTATGTTTGTGAGGTACAGTTATGCAGAGCCTGGGCTTGTGCCAGGGCAAATTGGATTACGCCTCCCAGTGTTCCCTCAAGTGTTTTATTATCCCTGAGCTCAAGGCATAATGTGATTACTTGGTGATGCCCTTTGTTCGGCACACTATTATCCTGATGCTGTGTCCATGAGTTCATTAACAGCACATTATGACTTGTTATACACAATGATGCTGCCACTTTGTCTGTGGCACATTGTCGAGGCTGCCATGGTGCTATGGGTTATTCATTTTGTGCTCAGGGAAGGTAGCATGTAAAAAGCACTGAGTGCAGTTAAGTGGCCTCACTGATTTTATGGCTCAAGCCTCCAGCAAAACTAGGACTAGGTATATATAGACTATCTCATAGACATTTGTGTAATGACTACAAAGTGTGAAATGCCAATTTGAACACAATGTGATGTGATTACATTCTTCCACCACAAAAGGACAACAACATGAATCAGACATACTGTACCATAAAAGGTTGGTGAACAGTTCAAGTTTAAAGTTGGGTTTAGGCAACTAAACCGAAGCTTGACCTAACCCTAACAATAACCTACCTATTGTCTATTATAAGGGTTAGGAATTCTAAAACCTCAAAACATCTCATGACCATGCCTGTAAGAACACTTAACACTTACCCATGCATTAAATCAACACTGAAAAACAACATAGACGTGGCTTGTAATAACGTGCTCCATGAACTATGACTACCTATCTGTCCAAGATTGTCTGTCAAGCCTCTAATCTCAGTGGGACTGCCTCTTGTGTCTAGTGTCTTGTGCCCTTAGGAACATGGTCATTCACAAAAACCTGGCAAACATTTAGGCACTGAATAGATGTCACAACAGCCTGCATCAACGTTGAAACCTGTGCGCACAGCACCAAAAGGAAAGCTGAGACAACTTCCACACCTGCAACCTCTGCACTGTTTTCCAAAGCTGTTTTAACATTCATTTTGACTTGGCTACTTGCCGTTGGTCAAGTGCTTGCTGAGTGCTACTAAATTTTGTTGGGATTTGGAACAGTAAAATGCTGTCTATAGCATAATATGCGTAAATGTCTCTTATGAGTATTTTTATTTGATCAGACATTCACAATATTCGTTGAACTCCTAACAATGAACACGTTATCTCTGATTTCCCTCTGATTTGGATATTCATATAATATTATCACACTGTATATGACAGATAGGTCTTGTCTGTTGATACACTTCAGTAGACTCTCTCAAGGGAACTGAGGATTTGTCTGCCAGCTAGGTGAGATAGGATGCAGTTGATATGATCTATGGAGGGCCACATGAAGACAGGATGTATCTCTTTAACGCCTGAGTAAAGATATACCTGCTGTGATAAAAGCTGGAGTGACAAAGTGGCATTGCTTACAAGCCACAGATATGCTGTCAGCAGAGGACAGGTTGACAATTATCAGGCCTATCTTCAGCGCAATCACTGAAGACTACATTGGCCTTTTGGCTTTTCCATATTTCCTAGTTTTGATTTGTGCCAGAGTGTCATACATTGTAAAATGTTATTGCTGCTTCTTGTGATGCTGTACCTTTACGATAAAATGTTATTTGCTGCACCACACTGACTAATGGTGCAGATTTTTTTGATTTTTTTTGCTCATCATACTGAATTTGCAGGTCAAAGCTCAAAGTTCAATGTGAACCTGGATCTTTGCATACGGTGCAATATTTTTCCACTGCTGGATGCAACTAATTTTTTCATCATTTTCATAAAACTGCTTGAGTTAGGACCTGATGAGTTTTTGCCTTTCAGAAATTGAAGCTTAAGTGCAAACCAGCTGTCAAAAAGAGCCTGGTGCAAAAATTAGCCCCTTAATCAATTGCAAGGGCAAACAGTTCCAGTTGTTAAGACTAGTCTACCATGGCTGGCACCCATGCACCATAAAGTCCCTCATAATTGGAGTGTTCTCTGATCTAATCTGAGATTCTACTATGAAAAACCCTCTGCCTTGCTTCATGACTTGCTTGGTATCTTGCAGCAATGATATCAGCTATTCTGAATGGACAAACTCTGTGCCAAGTCTTTTCACCATCTTTCAAAGCAGGTGCATAGGCATGCTTTGGCCAAGGCAGCCTTGGGCCAGCCAGTTTTTCAGTGTGCCACCCAAAGGTTCTTTTATTATAATTTTAATTTGTCCTTAGGAGTTTAGAAAGTTTGAAATGTATCCCTCAAAACATAAACAGAGAAATTGTAAATGCTTTTGCCTCACCTACAAGTCGACATTCTGTGCTGAAAAATTAACCATGACACTTTTATTTTTTTGATGCTTCGTGACAAGAGCGTTCATCGCCCCCAACCCGTGCAGCTTCAGTGTACTCATAAAGTAACTGACTGGGTTTTCTCCAAGATCAAAAGTTTATACCGACATTACAGCATCATATTTTCACTCTTTTATTGATTCTTAAAATTGAGTATGGTAGTTGTTTAGTTGCTCTATTACTAATGTTAGCTAGCTGTAACTACAATTTTACTTCATTACATAACATATCACCACTCTCAACTGATACAGTACCAGCATTCCAAAGACAACAAAAAATTCTAGTCAAATTAGGCCGGGTTAAAGAAAAAAAAGAAAGAAAGAAATAGCTTATATAGGAAGTGACTAGTTACACTGACTCTCAGTGAATATATGCTGCATTGAGAATTAGTTCAGTATATTTTTTTGATGCGTATCACCATCTTAATATAGCCGACCTGCCGAAAAATGCCACAGCAGAGCCAGGATGGAATTAATCAAGATCAGTTTCCACAAGCATTCTCTGGGCTGTTTTTATGAGTCAAGGCGCAGATGCAGGCGGTGACACATGACCAATCAAATTAGCTGCTCTCATCCCTGTCATTTACACATAACATATGGTAGGCTGTGTCAGGACCAGATTATTTTAACCAGATTTTTCTGACACAAACTGATGTGGAATCCGCTCTACCTTTCTCACAGGTTAGATGCTCGGTGTAAAGATGGTTTATGTTATTCAAGTAAAATGCATTTGAGTTCTCAAAATCCATGGCACCCTTGACCTTGCCTTGAGGCACACCAGTGTGCTGCAGCACACCATTGGAAAACTTATGCTCTACCAGAAATAAATTACCATTGCAATTAGGTCCACTACTTGAGAGGACGGAGTTGATATAAAAAGCTAGATTTGAACACTTTCATGTTCAACAATAGTAGGTAGACATCCCTGACCCAATGTTAAATAATAAATATATTTGGAATTACAATGTAAACTCTGCATGATTTGGTTATGTATGAGGGCACTGTAGCTCAGAAGGGTCAAACTACGATGTACAATTATACTACGGAAATTCACTGTTCATTTAGTGGTGAAAAATCACCCTAATTGAATCAACCTAATCAACCTATCATATGGCCTATATTTCAATATTATTCCAAGCCACCCATAAAACCTTTGAGGCCACCTCATGATAAACTCTTGGCTATTGCACTGTCTCAAAGGATCTACAATAGGGGTCAGCAACTGCTCGCGCACACAAAAAAAACTCATTGTGCACAAGTAGTGGATAGCATGGTAAGATTTGGACATGGTGATAAAGCATGCATCCCTGCACAAGTCTTTAGTGAATGAGTCTTTAATGAATTTTATATGATGCTAAAATACTCCTACTTCTCCTTTATTTTCTGTCCCTTGCAAGGTGATGAATGTGAACCTGTCAGAGGGTGACAAGGTGGTGTTTGAGGATCTCGGCAATGGGGAGAACACCATGCTGGCCAATGAGTCTATCCTGATGAGAGGATTGGTAGTCCGAAGCCGCAGCAACCAAATCACCATCCGCTTCCATAGCCAAAAGTCTCAAGGCAGATCAGTCCTGCTGCGCTACCAGGGTAAGGCTGGATCACTATCAAACTGCACACGATTGCTGTTGACACTTTTTCCATCAGTTACTATGAAGTTAGAGTTTTGTTTGATAACCAGAATTCAATTGAAGTGATGCCTCTTGAATAACTGCTTTTTTGTTGCTTTTACATCATTATGATATTTAGCATGAATTTAAATCTTTTGTACTTGCAGATACCTACCTGCGGTGCTAATTGTGGTTTGGGGATTTTGCACTGCCTTGTAGGATTAGACTGATATATCAGTTTTGACAAGATACAAAGCTGTTATTTGCCTTTTCTTCAGAATCAAATGGCAATCAGGAGATTTCGCCCACCTCTGATAATGTGGATAAGATAAAGTTTGCTTGATAACCTACCGTATTTTCTCAAATCGTGGCGGGGGTCTTAAAGGATTTTTTTTAACCTGGACCCTATTTTCCCCTCTATCTGGGGCAAAATGATTAATGGAAACAAAAAATTTTAGAATCCAGTATTGAGTGTCAACACTATAACTGGCAACCACGAAACACAGCTATAATGTAATCCAATGGGGTAACCTCTCTGCTTCAAAGTACATCTACAAAAAGTGCTTGTTTTGCCACTGACAGGCTCAGATTAATATTACAAGTGTCTGACAACATTATGGAAAGCGCTGGCACTCAGTGCATCTATTTTCCCTCTCTCCCGGACATTTTTTTCTTGACTGTCCCGGATTTAT
>OMLF01051836.1:0-11120 GCA_900302615.1 Holocentrus rufus
ATTTATGAGTGAAGATGAGCAGCTCTCTTTGCTGTTAATATCAGTTAGCCTGTTTACATTTGATCGGTATGGAATCAGCTGCTTAGCGGTCAAATGTTAAGGTAATAAAGTTATTAAACGTTACCATTGAGCTCTGTGTTAGTGAAGCTAACATTAAAACAGTGTTTGCCGGTTATAACTTATCTCTTTAGCTAACAGACTGATGCTGTTGAGAACATAGCTATAAAACTATAGATGCGACGTGTCATAATAACCTTCCATTCTGGGATGGCACAATATACTGTAGCAGCCATCTCACCTGGGTACATTTCTAAACTTGCTACAATTGGAACCTATGGAGAAAAAGGCTTACCGTATGTTGTCTTTATAATCCTTGTATTTTTCTACTAATACACCATTACTGGTTTTTATTCAAAGTAATGAGTGTAAGACAACTGTGCCTGTCTAGAATTAACCAAAAAACAAAGATTCTGGTTGAATTTTTATTATCATGGCTCCAAGAAAATAAACCATGCCTTCAATCATGAAGATAATCTCATTAAAACCTTTGTAATCGTGCGTTTATATTGCAGACAATGATTTTATTTTTTAAAGTTTGCCTGAACTTAATTGTCTTTGGTATTCTGATTGCCCACAATACTACATAAAGCACTGTCTTTTATGTGTAAATCCTAAATAGATTCAGTAAGACGGCCTATATTGGCAGGCAATTACAATCAGAAACAAAAGATTGGATTGCATTTATTAGCCTGTATTTTTTTAGCTGTTACACATGTCAAAACGTGAACATCTGTATGCCTATACAATAGCTTATTTTCACATATAAATAATTGTATGCATTGTAGCTGTCGCTGAATTTGGGTTAATTTTCTTAATTTATTAAAATGTGTATTTTGTTTATTTGCTTGTTTATAATACTGTGCTTTAAATGGAGGTGTGTGTTGATGGGGAGGTTTGGTTTCATGAAGGGGACACCTGCTGGTGAAGAATTGGTGGTGCATTGTCACAGTGGGGTCATGTGGTGCCCTCAGTTAAACTTTACGGTGTGCACGTAAATTTCCTTTCTTGGGAGCGTGAGCATTGGCAAGATGTATATGCAGAAAGAGCGTTGGCGACTCCTCATTTCCTGGTTGGAGGGCGCACACGGTATGATTAAAGTATTATATTCAAGTTTGTATACATGTAACATGTATACATGTTTTGTAAGATCTATGTTGACTGTGAAACCTTGTATATTTTCTTTCAGTTTTTTTACGGTGGTTTGATTGAGAAATAAAACCATTTAACCCATCAGTTGGATCGTGGCCTTCGTCTTCAATCAGTGAGAAAAGTTTAGGAGCAGCCACATGCATGGTATGCATTTAGAAGTCTAGTCCTGTTAATTTCTCTTAGATTGCAGACCTATCTCAGTTCTTCATCATACACAATATCATTAGGGCTATTAATATTCACACATTAGACCCTATTAAATCGATGGGTCTTCATACATTGGTTGAGCCATCATGTGACCACACGAGCGCTAAAGAATTTGACCGACTGGATTACTTTACCTGATCAAGACATGGATAATTTTTATTTGCTTTACCGAAAGAAAAATGGTGTGAAAAAGGCTCCCTCTAGGGGGCGATGTTGTACTGTGTGTTTGCCTTGCTCTCTCTCCTCACTTGTCTTGCGTCTTACTCAGCGCAACTTGTTGACTAATCAGAACACGAATTGGATTCATATGCTATTGTTAGCAGTTTGGCTACGAAGTGCGATACTTCTGATACTCATCGTATCAGAATGTAGCAACTTGTAATTCAAGTTTCTTATGTTTTCATGCCATGTAGTGTGTTACATATGCTAACGGTTGTATAGTGGTCCGTGGTCCGATGACTGCAGTTACTATTGGTGTACGCTAGGTAGCAATGTGGGATTGCTGTTTTTAGTTTAATCTGCTGTTATGGCGTCTGAGTTCAACATTTGCTTAAGATGTGGCAATAATCCTGTTGATAATATAGTTTGATTTTGTACCCTCTTTTAATTTGCATTTCTGTATGTTTATGTAGACCACACACACGCAGCATATACCAACGAACAGCTGTAAGGAATTGATGGTGGCCAAACCAATAAATGTGATTCTGACCGATCACCTGCTGTGGATTCTTACTGCGTGATCCAGCAAATAGTGTAGCGGGGAAGCAGCAATCTCCCCCACACTCATTGTCTCCCTTGTTAACCAGTCCCAGTGTTTGCCTCCCCACTCCAGGTGTGTCTTGTTCTGGTGATTAGTTCCTTGTGTATACATACCTGTCGTTTCCCTTTGTTCTCCGTTAATTCATTTGTCTAGGGTCCCCATGTTGCCATCCATGTTTCTTTGTGCTCCTCATGCTCTTTGTGCCTTGTTTTGTGATTTTGTGATTGGATTAAAATATTATTTTCTTCAGTCCTCGTGTTTCCCGGCTCTTGCGTTTGGGTCCAACTGCCTTGCTACCCGTGACAGAACATTTAAATATACTACATAAATGTTATGAAGCTTAAGCAAAGTGCTACCATATGAATGTGTATAAATTGGAGCTAGGGTATAAACTCTGCTAATATTATGTGATCATTTGCAAGAAACTTCACTCAAAAGAAATATGTATGAAATAGAAAATCTATTTATATTTCTATACTGTGAAAGTATTCCTTTTTGTTTTTTTATTGTAACAACACATTATGTAACAACCTGCATTTTGTAAAAACTGGCTGTATTTTATAATAATGCATAATCCCCCCAGTGGTAGCCAGCTCTTTTGGAAGTCTTATGACTAATCTGTCATCCTGAGTGGCAGTTGTGCATTTTCCCAGTGTTACCATCATCACGTTCCTCCATTTGAATGGCTGTGGAGAGGGGACTCTGTGAGTAATATCGGAGTTGAGATAAAACATGCATACTGTCAAATCAATTCTCTAGGGCCAAAGGCTCTATTTGGAATAAAACAACATCAGAGAGGAAAGTATGATAAACTGCTGGAAACTAGTCACCTTTTACTCCAAGAGACCTTTTTTCTTCCCCACCATTTGCCAAATCATCCAATTTCAACACAGCCATGCAGACACTGAAGTGTCATTGTCTGGAGCTTGTGAATTATAACAAAGTCCCAATATCTTAGATGTCAGGAGAGTGTGATCCATCTCTTTCATCCCCCTGTCAAACTGAATGGACCTCTCTCAGATTCAAATCAAAGGACCTGCAGATTTCAATGTTTCACTCCCCTGCTGCGCCTACCACTTGTTAGGACTACAGCCAACTTCAGAGAGTCTGTGAAATGTGTGTGATAGGATTCAGTGACAAAGAAGCTTAATATGTATGAGCAAAGTTTCTAACTTGAGAGCTGCACTATCCACATCTTCCAGAGAAAGGTCTGCATCCACCAAATGAGATAGTGCCACCAATTTCTGCATTCTGAGAAGCTCATCACTAAAGAGACAGAAACACACAGTATCATTTTGTCTTCCAGGATGACCCCGCTATTATTGGCCAGGTTTAGACTCAGCCCTATTTGTCTCATGTTCATATAAATAAATGTATGTTTTCCTATTCTCTCGTTGACTGTTCATAAAAGCTTTTGCATTTGCTGTTCTAAACATCTCACACACAATGTAAAATGCATAAAGGCTGGTAAGGCTGTAGCAGCAATTAGTCTTCTCAGTGATTGTCTTGTTTGTTTGTGTTAATTGTACTAATGCCTCACATTAATTTGGTTATGACTATAAAATGCTACACGTTGCACCTTTAATATGGTAAGGTGTGATATGATGCTATAACACTGAATAGGAAACATGTTAAATTTGATACCCAGACAACCTGACTGGAGTTTCCTTAGCAACAAGACTCTAAATAGAAAGAAACTGTGTGTGTGTGTTTGCATTCAAGTGTTTTTTTGTCAGTGTCAGTTTAGGTGAAAGAGGTGAGAGAGACACTTCAGTGATGAGTTAAGATTGAAAGCCCATGTGAAATCTTCCACTATATACCCTAACCTAGCTGAATACGAGCTTACTTTGTTCTCATCATCTGTACTATTGAGCTACCACTAAAAACATACACCATGGTAAAAACATTACAAACAACCTCGACAGGGGATCCTTAATTGGATAAAAACTTGTCAAATGGATTTCCAGTCACACACACACACACACACACACACAAACACACACACACGTTCTCAGCGCTACTCAGTGCAATTAAAATCAATTTGACTGCAGTTTGCCATGCCATTTCATTTTAAATTTCCATTGATTGGATTTACTTGATCAAGGACTTATTTCCATTGTGGTCCTCAACATCCAAGAAAGCGTCAGGTATGCATGGCATTCAGTAGCCCTAATTCATAAAAAACAGAAAAACAAAGAGCTTATAATAGAGAAAAAAGAGACCTCCATCACAACACCCAACAACCAAGAATACATGATACTTATAGAGGAACCCTATCTAGCACCTATGTTTTCACCTTCTTTTCATTTTTATAACTTAAATTTTTTTGAAAATGTTGCAGGTGGCTGTTGAAATATTGAAATTGCATCACATTTCGAGTGATGGCTGAGTTAAGCATAGTAAGAAAGAGAGCAAGATCAAAACAATCTACCCACTACAGAGGGCCTTTAACAAAGGACTCACACCTTTACCATTTAAGTAGGTAGTCAGGGGTTCTATTCATTAAATTGTAAGAAAGACTTTCATAAGCCACTATCATCTGAATGTGGCTAAACCAGGTGTTACGATGACCATTAGCGGTTGGATGATGCAGCAGGAAAATGCAGGGGCAGAGGTGCGGTATGGCCCCAAACAGTGTATTTATTCTCCAACAATAAAAAGAAAACAATCAAAATGGTTTGTCGCCAATCATATGCCCAGATGCTACAATCTACAATCATACACAAGTCAACATGTTCCATAAATACGCTATAAATATAGTTAAGCAATATGAGTCAATAAATACTCACTGTGCAAATTGCTGTTACTGTGCAAATGGGTAAATAAAGTTCAAGTATCGCTATTAAAGTACCAAGTGTTGTTGTTACAGTGCCTACTGCATAATATTAAATACAGTAAAAATACAAATCCCATATGGAGTATTTACAATAATTACAGGTAAACACCAGGTATGCACTGAGGGTGAAGATGCAGCTTTTGCTGCATCTTGCACTCTGCATCAGCCTGGGATATATCATTAAGGAGAGAGGGGTCACCAAGAACAAACAGAGAGGGAGAGAAGGAAATGGGACAATTCATTATGTGCTGGATATATTTACGCATGTTTAACCAGAAATCCTCTATTATGGGGCAGTCCGAGCGCATGTGAAATAGTGTGCCTTCATCTGTCTAACACTTCCAGCATGTTCCAGTCTCTTTCAACTTGACTTTGTGAAGTTTAGAAGGTGTCCAGTATATACTATGAAGAGTCTAAGGCTACATCCACACTAATCTGGAGAAATCTGAAAACGCCCTTCCGTCCACACTAAAACAGCATTTTCACCCACTGAAAACGGAAGACACGGCAGAAACCTCTACAATTATCATAGCAACCATAATGGTATTTTTTTCTGATCAAGGTGAAATTGTGGTGATAGAAATTAAATTATGGTGACACAGTTCAATACATTGATGAGAAACCCGATCCTACTCCTTTGTTGATATTTAAAGATATTTAAAGGGTTGGCTTCATGTACAGTAATGTAATGATGGATGTAGAAGCAAAAGTGTTGATATCGCTTATAAACGTAAATTTGTGGCGTAGCTTCCTCAGATTTAGGCTACCATGCATGTGTATTCAATAAATTTAAGCGTTTTCACTGTTTTAGTGTGGACGGCCAACTTTTTGAAAAATGTTCTGAAAACGCTAGTGTGGATGGAGAAAAATTTTTACACGGATACATGTTTTCATATTTCTCCATATTAGTGTGGATGTAGCCTAAGAATAATATCCCATTGTTTATCAGAGAATTTGGTTTGGGGGTCGGTTCCCTGCACTAACTGTAGAGTATAAAAACACTACACATATGTATGCTGCAATCACATATGTGTGAGAGCAAAGTATTTAGATGCCTCATGGCCGTTCCCAAATACCCCAAGTATATGTCTGAGAATAAGAGCCTGTGGCGGTAAAATTGAGGGATGGCCAATGTTGAAGAGAAATTGAGTCATGAGACATCAATCAGCAGCCGTAGTGGGTCTTTATTGCAGACAAGTACACAATACAACTGTGCAGCAAGAGTCCTTCTGTTTTCTCACATCCAAGACTTTTTATACCTTGTCGATACCCATCCTGTACTAGTTCATGTTACCCTAATGGAACAACCTGTATGGCAAACACCATTCTTGATATTGGTAAAGAGCCAGTTTGGAAGAGTGTGTGTGTGTGTGTGTGTGTGTGTGTGTGTGTGTGTGTGAGAGAGACCCACCATTCCTCTTATTCTCCAAAATAACCCCTTTCATAAGCATGTTCAAACATTCTGGGTGCATGATACTCTTGCTTCTTGGAAGTTCTGCTTTGCTTGGGCTGTAAACACCAATATAAATCTTCCCGCAGTTGTCCATAACAGTATGTGTATGTGTGACATCTCTTGGCTAAATAACATATTCATATTACTCTTCTACATATATAATTATTCTTCCATATCAAATGTCTGGGTAAGTGCATGTCTAAGTTGTAAGTACTTCCAGAATTGTTTCTGGGGAAGGTCATATTCCTTCCTCAAGGTATCCAGCCAGTTTTACTTCCTGTTTTATGGTTGATGTTCTTTTTCAAACAGAATGGAGATGTGGACACAGAGGATCTCTGAATTTCATCGCGCTATTTTTTTATTGTTTCCCAGTGTGAACATGCATTAGACGGACGTCTTTTCACCTTGCGTTGCATCTCGCATCTCTGTTTTTGTGTGCAAATTCGTGGAGAGAAATTGACCAGGCAGTGGGGGGAGATGACAATTTCATTAAACACTCACTAGAAACGGGATCCCTTAATTTAACTTGACCCTTAAAAATTAAGGCGTTCTGTGCGAGGATGAAAGGAAAACTATGGACACATTAAGGGCTTTGTGTTTCATTGTCGTTGTCGGACACTCTTCTGGTGAAGCGCATCCCCTCGCAACAGCCAAATTCTAGTATAACAGAGCCGTATGCGCGTCCGCAAGCTCGTCCGTGGCTGTCCGCGTGCGCACCCCTTTTGATGTACATCAGCCCCTTAAGAGGCTGGCCACAGTGTCACCTGTTGTTATAGCGACGGTTAAACCATTGAGACCACAAGACAATGCGCCTGTGCCAGCTCGGAAAATGACATGTGACTAGGGCCACTACTATAGTCATACGTCATCCCTTCTTTTAACTTTGAGTGCGAAAATAAGTTATTTGTCAAAGAATATGTCGCAGACAATGTGCCTCATCAACATCAAAGATATAGCTTAACCTCATTACTAGATCATTGCAAATAGACAGATGCTCTTTGGGAAGACGAGACAGCATTTACACTACAGCAACAAATAAATGATTATGGGCTGAATATTCATTCAGTTATTATCATTGAATGTCTTTGTAATTTGATATAGAGTATAATGAATTGATAGAAAGAATCATTAGAGCATCTAATTTTATGTCACTGCTCTGCCATCAGACTTGCCATTTCTCAGTGTGTCCAAAATGTACATGTGCATTTTTCCATAAGGGTCAAGTCATGTCAAGTCTCTCTGTCGAAAAACACAGAGACTATTTAGGATGTCAACAAAGACAGTACCATGAGGATGAACTGAAAGACTCCTCGAAAGATAAAGAGACTTAAAGGAATATTCCAATGTTTTGAGCAAAATACTCTTTTCCAACTTCCCCAGACTGAGACAAGATGTTCAATACCATTTTCACCTCTGTATGTCCACTGGTTCGGTTCGTATGTGTAGTATTCCGTGTTAGCTTAGCATAAAGACTTGAAGTTTACAAGAATCACTAGCTTAGCTCCATCAAAGTGAAAAAAATAAACCTTACAGCATCTCTGAATTTATCTTATTTACACAATGTAACATATATTTGAAATACTCTAGCCCTCTGAATTCTCTCCTCTGGCTATTTCTGAGAAGTGGTTTGTTTCTTCTGACATATGTATTGAACAGAACAGTGGACTTCCATCGAGTGAAAGTGTCCTATTCTGCACCGTTGTTATTTGTAATGAAAAGTTATTTTGTATCAGGGAATCTATCAGCGTTGTGCTCGTTCACTTAAATTAGTTACAGATCCATTGTTGTTTGAGTGAACATTAAATCTTCAGTTCTCTATGTAATATAACAATCCGGGCCTTTGGGGCTGAGGTTTATCTAGCTAACATTAGTAATTCACAGCTGACTGATAACGTAGTCAAGCCAAGGGCTCACATTATCTATTACCGTTACGTTTCTAATGTTGAAGCAAGTGATTTATTTAAAAAAGGAGAGAGAGAGAGAGAGAGAGAGAGAGAGAGAAAGGGAGAGAGGGAGAGATTACTTTATTTATCCCATAGGCCAATTCTGTTTCTACAGTTGACGATCACCCACATAAAATCATTTACACAAACATACATACAAGTGAGGAGGAAAAGGCAAGACAGTGCAAATTGAGATCAGGGTAAAATATAAAAATACAAAAGAGATAAAAAGATTAAAAATAATAATAATAAATTGAAAAAGTACAATAAGTAGAACAAATAAATAAATAAATGGGGAAGTATCCATATAGGACACTTATGTCCACCACCAGTGTTGGGTGTAACTGTAACGCGTTACAAAGTAACACATTACTGTAATAATATTACTTTTTTCAGTAACTAGTAGTGTAAAGCATTACTCGTCCGAAAATGGTAATATTACTACAGTTTTCCCGAGCTAGTTACTTGCGTTACATTTGCCAGTCATACATATCATTCATCACACACAACGCACACAACATTCATTTGAACATAAGGTACTACCACCAACATCAAAATCCAAAATAAATAAGCTTGTTGCCTCGTACGTAGTAGAAGAAATGCTACCTCTTTCTACCGTCGAATCACCGTCTTTTCGATAGATAATCGGCAAAATACAGATAGCAGGGAGAGACCAGCTGTTTTCCGATATTTGTTTTTACTTGATTGCACAAGCACAGTTGAGTTCCTCTGAGTTCCTGAGTTCCTGAGTTCCTGACATTCCAAAGCTGCGGATCTGACGGCAAGGTCCGGTCACCTTTGGTCTTTAACCTGGACAGGTGAAGTCAGAGGTTCCAGGATGTGAGGATGCGAGCAGGCGGGCGATTAAGGGCCTGATTTAAGGTCAAATTTGTCTGGGCAACGCTCAGAGACAAAAAACCATGTACTTATTTTGGACTGTTATATGGACCGGACTCTTAACCTGGATATATGGTAAGAATAACCATATACCATACCACCATATTTGTTAAGCTGCTGCCGCGCACTTATCAGAGTGCAGGTGTTCTGTCTCTCTGCTGCAGTAACTTCATCTGTTTAGTATCGCTTTGTATGCTTTTAAGCGGTCCAGTTTCAACTGCATATACAGTGATTTGTTGGCAATTTCTCTAAGTTTGGTTGTTTAGGACACTTGTCCTAAGCAAGTGTCACTTTGCGTGTGTCCATTTACTTAGATGTGCACCGGCCTCTCTCGCACGCGCGCACACAATGTGGCCAGCTAACACCTCAGTGTATATATGTATGCATATTTGACATTTGTGGACACAGCAATCCAATGATTTAAAAAAATAAATAAATAAATAAATGAAATATACTCACGAGCACAGATATTAACACATTGCCGAGAAGCTAGTCGCCCTCTTCAGCTCATCCTGCTCTGACACTCTGGACTGGGTTGCTCCTTTAAAACTAAAAAGACCCAAGGCAAACCCTGTTGGTACCCCCTGGCTGAATGACTCCACCCGCACCTGTAGATGAGCCTGTAGGAGGGCTGAGTGCAAATGGAAAAGAGACAAACTCCAGGTCTCATACGAAATTTTAAGAGATTGTCTCAAGCTTTATCAAAGCTCCGCAAAGACACAGTACTATGCTGAACTAATTAATAAAGATGCCCACAGACCTAAGATACTGTTCAGCACAATTAAATCCATCCTAAATCCTGCTGCTGCTGCTTCTCCTGCTCCCACGACTGAATCCTGTGAGAAATTTCTGAATTTCTTTGTCAACAAAATTGACAATATAAGAATTCACATCTCACTCCCAGACTCTGCTCCCTCTGGGACATATCATCCAGTTAGCCACCTGCAACAGTTTTTACTAGTGCCATCCTCCCAGCTGTCCCAGGTGGTCTCCGACATGAATCCCACTTCCTGTCCTTTAGACATTTTACTGGCAAGCCTCTTCAAGGAAGTTTTTGTCACAATATGTCCCCTTATTTTGGCTATAATTAATAGCTGCTTAACTAACGGAGTCATTCCATCTGGTTTTAAACATGCAGTTGTGCAACCCCTTCTGAAGAAACCTAGCCTAGACCCCAACGACCATAATAACTTCAGGCCCATCTCCAAGCTTCCTTTTATCTCAAAGATTTTGGAAAAAGTTGTGTTCTCCCAGGTCTCCTCCTACTTGAACACATTCAACATTTTTGATAAATTCCAGTCTGGTTTTAGAGCCCTCCATAGTACAGAATCCGCTCTGCTGAAGGTCCACAAAGACATTCTTCTCTCGGTTGATTCTGGTTCTTGTGTCATTTTAGTCCTGCTTGATCTTAGCACAGTGTTTGATACTGTCGACCATGACATTCTTTTAAAACGCCTGGAGATTGAAGTTGGGCAACAGGGCCCAGTGCTAAAATGGTTCACCTCGTACCTCACGGATAGAACCTTCTCTGTCAAATAGAAAATTGCTCTTCATCTCCTGCTCCCATTAAATGTGGCATCCCCTAATCTTAGGGCCACTTCTATTCTCATTATACATGCTTACCCTTGGCGCTGTCTTTGAGAAATACAACATTATATATCACTGTTATGCTGACGACACGCAGTTCTACTTACCGGTTACACCTGACAGCGCTTGCTCTTTGAAGAATATCTTTAACTGTGTAGATGAGATCAAATGCTGGATGGTGAGAAACTTCCTCCAACTTAATGAAAACAAAACTGAAGTTATAATTTT
>OMLF01051838.1:0-11261 GCA_900302615.1 Holocentrus rufus
GCACACACACACACACACACACACACACACACACACACACACACACACACACACACACACACACACACACACACACACACACACACAGCTGTAACATTCAAGTGAGCCAAAAATCTTTGCTGGTGACAGTGAATGTAAACAGGGTGAAATGGCAAATGGCCCGACACTATTTTCCTCTACCTGCAGAGTGTCTTCCTGTCATGCTGCTTCCTATGACAAAGAACATCTGATTTAGTGTTGTATTTCTGGAAATGTTCCCTAACATTTCATATATTACAGGTTATCATTGACCTTGGTCACAGGGTCAATGAATATCACTGCTGTCCAGTGAAAACCACATTTTCTCCAAAATGACGGCTTTTCAGAAACTTAGAAAAACAGTCATGTTTTTAGTTTGACAACTGTAAATTTTTCAATTTATAAAATTTGTCTTGTAAAGGTTTCATAATCTCAAGGGTTATAGAACCATAATTATGAACCCGCAGGTTCACACTAAGGTAAACACTAAAAATTACTTTAGGTTAAAACATGAAAATCACCAAAATTGGAGGTTTTGCTTGGACAGCAACAATATTTTCCATGCCACAACAGCAGAATTGGATGGCATCAAACCATGAAATATGCTGACATGAGTTTGAAGTTTGAAGGGTCAACGTTCTGTCTGCTGAACAACAGTCAAGTATAAGGGTATAAGGGTGCCAGTATGTATATATCACTATCAGAAGAAAAAGCCAACACTGACAAAAATCCACAGAGAAGCTCATCAGATGCCACAAGGAAATTTATCTTAGGTGAAAAAGTGAATGCTTTGGTCATCAGCACAGCTACAGCTGATGGTCATGGAGTTGTGCTGATGACGATCAGATGAAGAAACATTCACTTTTCACATAAAATTTCCTTCCTTGCATCTGATGTGCCTTTCTGTGGATTTGTGATGTTAGAACAACTCCTCCTTGAACCGCCACCTTACCGTGGTGGAGGAGTTTGAGTACCCGAATGATCCTAGAAGCTATGTTGTCCGGGGCTTAATACCCCTGGTAGGGTCTCCCAAGGCAAACAGGTCCTAGGTGACGGGTCAGACTAAGAGCGGTTCCAAAGTCCCTATGATAAATGAAAGAACAAGGAGGCGTACGTTGCCCGGATTGGCGTCACCGGGGCCCCACCCTGGAGCCAGGCCTGGGGTTGGGGCTCGCAGGTGAGCGCCTGGTGGCCGGGTCTTTGCCCACAGGACCTGGCTGGGCACAGCCCGAAGGAGCGACGTGGGCCTGCTTTCCCATAGGCCCATCACCCACAGGAAGGATCAGAAGGGGCCGGTGCGTTGTGATTTGGGTGGCAGTCGTGGGCGAGGGCCCCGACGACCCAATCCATGGACAACGACTCTGGCTATGGCGACATGGAATGTCACCTTGCTGGGGGGGAAGAGCCTGAGTTAGTGCGGGAGGTTGAGCAGTACTGGCTAGAGATAGTCGGGGTCACCTCCACGCACAGTCTGAGCTCTGGAACCCAACTCCTTGAGAGAGGCTGGACTCTCTTCTACTCTGGAGTTGCCCGTGGTGAGAGGCGGCGAGCTGGTGTGGGCTTGCTCATAGCCCCCCAGCTCAGCCGCCATGTGTTGGAGTTCTCCCCACTGAACGAGAGGGTCGCCCCCCTGCGCCTTCGGGTCGGGGATAGGTCTCTCACTGTTGCTTCGGCCCATGGGCCGAACAGCAGTGCACAGTACCCAGCCTTCTTGGAGTCCCTAGGAGGGGTACTGGAAAATGCTCCAACCGGGGGCTCCATTGTTCTGCTGGGTGATTCAATGCCCACGTGGGTAGCAACAGTGGTACCTGGAGGGGCGTGATTAGGAGGAACGGCCTCCCTGATCTGAACCTGAGCTGTGTTCTGTTATTGGATTTCTGTACTAGTCACAGTTTGTCCATAATGAACACGTGGCACCAGGACACCCTAGGCCGGAGGTCAATGATCGACTTTGTAGTTGTATCATCTGACCTTCGGCCGTATGTCTTGGACAGTCGGGTGAAGAGAGGGGCTGAGCTGTCAACTGATCACCACCTGGTGGTGAGTTGGATCTGCTGGCAGAGGAGGAAACTGGACAGACTTGGCAGGCCCAAACGTACCGTGAGGGTCTGTTGGGAACGTCTTGCGGAACCCGCTGTCAGGAGGTCTTCAACTCCCACCTCCAGGAGAACTTTGACCAGATTCCGAGGGAGGCTGGAGACATTGAGCCTGAATGGACCATGGTCTCCACTTCCAATATTGACGCAGTCCATAGCCGTCGTGGCGGCAATCCCCGAACCTGGTGGTGGACACCGGAAGTAAGGGATGCCATCAAGCTGAAGAAGGAGTCCTATCGGGCCTGGCTGGCCCATGGGACTCCTGAGGCAGCTGACGGGTACCGGGAGGCCAAGCGTGTGGCAGCTTGGGCAGTTGTGGAAGCAAAAACTCGAGTCTGGGAGGAGTTCGGGGAGGCCATGGAGGAGGACTACCAGTTGGCCTCAAAGAAATTCTGGCAAACCATTCGGCGCCTCAGGAGGGGGAAGCAGTGCTCCGCCAACACTGTTTACAGTGGAGGCGGGGAGCTGTTGACCTCGACTGGGGATGTTGTCGGGCGGTGGAAGGAATACTTCGAGGATCTCCTCAATCCCACTGTCACGTCTTCTGTGGAGGAAGCAGAGGCTGGTGACCCAGGGGTCGATTCATCCATCACCTGGGCTGAAGTCACTGAGGTAGTTTACAAGCTCTGCAGTGGCAAGGCAGCGGGGGTGGATGAGATCCGCGATAGGTCCATGTAATCAATCAAATGACCTGAGAGAGCACTTGGCCCATATTTTTTCAGTTCCTCGAGCTGCAAGGGATTGTGGTCCACAATCGATCATTCCTGTGTTTCCAAGGTTGGTCCAGTGTTTCCTTGCTGAAGGGAAGCAACAAAGGATCTAACTGCCTCCATTCCTTTAACAGGTAGACAATTTGGACACTCCTTGTCACTTGCTCTTTGGAGAATTCTGATGCATCCAAGGTCTTCCAACTCAAGTCCAAGGCAACAGTCACAGTCCAAGACTTGTAAGGTCAGAAATGGTATAATAAAGTTAAAGGTGCACTATGCAAAACTGTGATAATTTCATTACAGCTACAGTTATTCCTACGATAGATGACACAGGGACATTTTCCACTCAGCAGAATACTTTTATTTTTTACTAAGTGAAATAGTATTGTTCTTTCCGTATAAACATATCAACAGCTCCATGGAAGCATATTTTCATCCATCTGTACACTTGTTTTATATACAAGTATAAGGCAAGACTCAACTCAATTGAATTTTCAGTTACATTGCTCATGCTTGAACATTTACTTCGTTACTTCTTAATTGGTAGTGTATGGCATCCTTCTCATGACAAAGCTCTTTAAGACTTTGAGGAAAACCCCCTTCCTGAACTGACAGAACTGGAAGTAAATTGAATCCATGGTTCAGTGGTGCAATAGGGTAAGGCTGCCTCTTTCAAGAACCAGTGAAACCTCTGATAACCAAATGAATTCCCAATACCCTCCTAACAATAAACTAAATATACAAAGCATCCATAAAACCAGCACAGTTTGGGTGAATAATGCTTAACAAAAAAGTTCAAGAGTACTTGACACTTACTTCTCTCTTTCAAGAGTATATTTTCACCAGTTTAATTATTCACAGCAGGGATCGCAACATTAGGGAACTGATTGGGACACTTAAAAAGACAGAGCGCAAACAAATGCATGTGAGTTGGGTCAAAAAACAAAGAGACAGCTAACTTCTCTTGAACGTTCTGGAGTACAATTTTCACCTCTGTATGTTCACTGGTTCGGTTTCTATGGGTAGCATTTCATGTTAGCTTAACATAAGGACTTTATGTCTGCAGGAGTCATTAGCCTAACTCCATCAAAGTAAAAAAAGTAAACGTTGCAGCAACATGAAGCTGTATTATTTACACAGGACGTGTATTTCAAATACACGATACAATGGGACAGCTTTGGAGTTGCTGTAAGGTTTATTTTTTCACTAGCTAGGCTAATGACTCCTGTACACATCATGTCTTTATACGAAGGTAACACAAAATTCTACCCACGGCAACTGTAGTAGTACACGTACAGAGGTGAAAATGGTATGGCACAACTTGTCTAAAAGTTGGAAAAGGAGTATTTTGCCCAAAACGACTATTCCTTTAAGAGCCTTGAATAATCTCATCAGCAAAGACAGTAATTGATCTTAGTGTTTCATAAAGCAGTTTTAGGAAGTGTTGTGGCTTCCTGTTTCATCCTGTGCGTGATTATGTGTGTGTTGCTGGTGTGGTGGTGTTCATGCTCTTTAACTGTCCACACAGACATCAACATATCCAGTCATGGAAGAGGATTTCCCAGCCAATGATGACAGAGGATATGGAAGCAGCAACTGAGTTCATTTAGTTGTCATTTTTCACATTAGCATGGCTGAACAGAGCTGCAACAGCAAATAAAAAACAGTATTATTTATGAATAAGAACAAAGCTGCAGCAACAGCCACTGATGGAGAATCTGCAGTATGCAGTCCAATTATTAAAGATTTATATTGCTATCGGTTTCAGCTGGCAGGAATTACTCAGTAAATCAAGTTCACTGCCACGCTGCCTTTCAGTCTTCATTGAACAGAAAATGGAAAATGTGATGGTGAGTGACTCATTATTGTGTACTGGGAAAAGGAACGGGAGAAAATTAATTCACAATTACCAGTCATCTTCAGCATCATCTTGCATTTAGCACTTGCTGAGGTTAACACAACTGCATTATTACATAACTTACTCTCTTCACACAGACACATTACATACACACAAAGACGCACACACTCCTTCCAAAATAGGTGAAAGGAAAAAAAAAATCCCCAAAACAAAAACAGAAAACAAATAACAAAAAAACAAACAAATAACCAATAAATTAGACCAGTCTAAGGCCACTTGTGTTTGTGGTATGTGTCTGTGTGTATGTCTAAAGAGGTAGGCACACTCGCTCTGTGGCAGTGAACAGAATAAAGATCATGCGAGCACTGCAGATTCTTCCCTCTGTGTTTTCTTTTTATCTTAAGGTCAGTGACAGTAAACAAGCCAACTGAAGACATTAGCAGTGAAGCTTACGAAAACGGTGTTTATTTGTGCCTTGAGATTTTGCTCAAATGATTGAAAATTCACAACAGTGTAGCTGCTTCACTAGGACTTCCAAGGGGTGAAGGATCCAAGGAGTGCTACCAAATTAAGCTTTAAAATGCTTATTTTTTGCCACTTCTTTTCATAGCCATGTTTGTCTTTGGCAATGCCTTCTAGTGTTCGTTTTTGGCTGTTATTTCCTTTACATTAAGCCAGAAAAGCCTTGTTCTGCAATCATAATTAAGCATTTCCGTGTGAAAATAAAAACAGAAAAACACACCAAACATCAACCAGTTAGACATACTGAAAATGAGTCTCTCCTCTCTCCAAATTGAGGCAAATATTTTACATTTCTAAGTCTTAGGCAGTGCTGTAGCAGTACTGACATCCATTGGGATTACGTATGATCTTTTCTACACATAGTTTCTTAGCTTCAGAAATAGAGCTTCTTCTTCTTTTTATGTTATCGAGAAGCATAGTGTCTAGATGTAGTCATCATCCACAGGTTCTCCTGGTGTATCACAGTGATGGAGGAACAGGACCACTACTCTCTGAAATACTCCTCTTCGACTCTGTCGGCGCTCTGAGATCTCCTCTCCTATCGTCTCCATGCAGATGTCAGCCGACAGCTGGCCTTTGCGTCGTGGAGCGTAGATGGTGGCTGACAAAGGACAAAACAAAGGAAAACATCTTGTGAAATGTCAAGAGAAAAAGGTGTCCAAGCCCTGAAGAAATTGACCGTGATGTAGCAGCCCCACTTGGCTGAGGTGTGAAATGTTGAACATGTCCTCAGATTGTCAAGTTAGTATACCAAGTTTGGTATCAACGGAAAAGGCTGTTGCATAGTTGCATAGATCATTATATATAATAATTATGCACAATGGTCATGTGGAGTTTGGGATTTTTCAAATTCCTTTGACAATCCTTTGACGATTTCAATGACCATTTGTGTGAAGTTTCATCAAAACTGGACAACCTGCCTATGACCTTTATGTTTTGGATTTCTTTTCAACAATCCTAAAACAATCCCAAGTCCTGGGCCCAAGGAATTTAGACTGATTCAATACGCATTTCAATAAAATGATCAACAAAATTATGCATCTAGATACATTTTAAGTAGCCAACAGATCAGTATAATTCGATTCAGCCCTGTCACGTTGTGAAATCATTAGAGATGCACTGAGCCGATACTACGAACGAGAAATCAGACGATATTGACCAAAAATGCTGGATTGGGTATCAGTGACATTTATGACTACCATACATTTGAAGACTTTGAAAAGACTTTTAAAAGACTAAAGACTAAAGTTCCTCTCAGATCTAAAGACAAAGTGTCATAAGTCACAGAGTTTTTAGTCGTGGACTGAAGATTTTGCAAAGACCGTGGATCTTGCAGGGTCAATAATTGCAAGACTACAACTAGATTCCTTTGAGACTATTTTAATTTACAGGAAGAAAAACTGTTGAACAATGGAGCAGACACAGAAGCAGCTTTTGGCCACAGTTGCCCTTTTGTGTGCAGTAGGGACCACACACTCTTGGCAGAAAAATATGTAGTTAATTTGTGTTATAGGGACGTGAAGCTTGACTGGGACATATGGTAAGTTTTTTAAAAGTAATTTCCACTGCTGCTGTGCGTAATGCTTGGTTATGTGGTTGGAGATGGATATGACTCAGTGGCAGTTTGAAACACCCATCATCTACTTATGGTAGATGATGGGTGTCACCAATGTAGGTCTATACTTAAATTGAAAAGCCCTACTTGTGCTTTTTATTTGGTATTGTATTAAGTCATAGTGTATGTCAAGATCTCTAACGTTGTGTTGTGCACCGCTGCTTCAGTAAATCATCTCTCACTCCCAGTCCTGTGTATCATACTTTCAACTACAGGTTGAATTTACGACTCACAGTGGGATGTTGGAGCTAACGAGGAGTACGTGAATACAGCGGCAGTAAGGAGGGAGGAAGAAATTTGCATTAAACATTAAAAGTTAAATGTGACTGGCTGGCCATGCATTTGCCTAACCAACGACATAAAACCGATGCATATAACTTGCGACACCGACACATGTGGGCACGCATACCTACACACACTCCAGCATATAACCGATATTTGGGTTTACGAACACACTCACTCACTCACTCACTCACCCTGGTTGCAATAGTGGTTAAACGTGCCCCCATTCACGTCCTCTCAGCACTTGCCCTCAGGATTCCCCCAAGGCCAAGTGCTGAGTGTCGTTCCATTTCTCTGAAAAACTGAAGTGGACTTGGTGAGATCGACCCTCGGACGGCTGAGGGAGCGAGTCAACAACGATGGTCACTCCAGACCTGCACTGCCCACAATGCAGTGCAGTTTTGCATTCAGTGCAAGAAAAGACATCCACAGACAGGTGGCAGGAGAGCCCGTAGACCTCTTGTCCAAAGAAGTCGCATGTCGCATATGTGACATCCAAAGAAGGAGAAAATTAATAAATTGAGCAGGTGAGTTTTCAAATGATACTTATAGGACTGCCTGAATGCTAGAATGTCGGCGCAAGCAATATACAAATGTAAGTATACTGCAGAATTTACATTCAAGTAGCTTATTGTAATTATTTGTCAGAAAGTATTATGAAAATAAAAAGTTAAACGTGTAGTTCTTCCAGGCAGGCTTTCTAGGCTTCTTTTCAGCAAATGTAACAGGCAGAACAGCGCTGCACTCACAACCTGTGGCCGATTCATGACTGTTAATGTTCAGAGTGTGCAAGGGCAGGTGGTTCCATTTATCACCTCTACTTATGCTCCGTCCACTTTCTCTCTGCTCTCCAAGTGGCCTCTGTTATGACGTGTTATCAAGGGCTGAGGGGAAGTCAACGGGAGGAAATGAAAAAATATTGAAACGCAGGGTCACACTCACTCACACTCACAGTCGTGTCCGCTAATGTTGCTGCTGATGGGAAAGGATTGATGTGTTAATTACACTCACTGCTCTCGTCATCTTCAAAGTCATAGCGGGCATAGCTGTTAGGATCAGCTGTTCTCAAAGTCCTCAGCCAGGGAAAGTCTGTGATCATGCTGTAGGGGGCGCCATCCACTACTCCTAGAGATGGAAAATCACATCAGTGAGGGAATACAACAGGTTTTTGGGAGATTTCCCCACTGGTCAACCTTAGTATAGCAGCAGATTAGCAACACATACTTTGAGTATGTGTTGTACTAATACAATGTTCAGTATGCCATGACTCAAATCTGACATCAGAAGACTAAAACATGACTGTAGCTGCATTTGAAAATCCTGTGGAAAATTAACACTGACTCAGTTACAGTTATAGTTGGCAGATGTGTAGGGATCTAGTGCAGGTTTTACTCTGTGTTACCCTCCAGTGTATAGATGTCCCGGCCCCAGGGGTAGTTGGGATACTTCTTAACATCGTCCTCTGTCCTTGTGGCCTCCGGAAAAAACTCATACTTGATTAACTCCCTGCGATAGAAACATAAATAAAGAGACAAGGATAATTTTATGGCTAATCAATTATGAACCATTAGATCATGGTTAGAGAAAGATTTAGTCATATCTCATCTATATTTGCTTGATAATCATGCAAACATTTCAATTTTGTGCTCCATGGGATTGAATACCTGACTTGAATATGAACCTAGTATGCTTGTAATTTGGGTGTCAGAGTAGTCAGTGCCAAATAAAAGAATCTGACTGTTTCAAGTTGAGCTGGAGAAAATAATGAGCCACCCATAGGCACCAGTTTCTGCCAGTGGGTGCTCAACTGAATGTCCCATCCACATGTCCATGATAAAAAAAATAAACAGCCTACATGACTTGTTGTCATGTGGATTTGGAAAAAGTAGTCAAACACAATGTTTTCAGCACCATAGGAAATGAATAGCCATGACCATGGATAGCTTCACTTTATGGGGCGGCATGGCTCAGGAGGTAGAGCGGTCGTCTACGAACCGGTACGTTCCTGGTTCGGTCCCCGGCTCCTCCAGAGACCGCGCCGAAGTGTCCTTGAGCAAGACACTGAACCCCTAATTGCTCCCGATGAGCTGTTTGGCGCCTTGCATGGCAGCCTCCGCCATCAGTGTGTGAATGGGTGAATGTGAAGTGTACATTGTAAAGCGCTTTGAGTGGTCGGTAGATTAGAAAAGCGCTATATAAATACAGTCCATTTACCATTTGTTCAACGATCATTACAAGCCTCTAAAACAGATATGATTAGAGATCAATGATTAACTAACACACACCATAAAAGGGCTCATATGAACATGAATGTGTGCAAGAGTGCAATCCAACACAAATCTGCTGTTAGACACCACTGTATAGCGCATCCATAAAGAACACAGCATAACAGGAGAGGCTACATGGGGCACACCAAGGCCAAGCCCCGAACCTGCAACCCCACAATGCAGCTTAGAGGACAAAGACCTAGAGTCACCGATACTTACACTGAAAGTCCTATCTAAGAGGAACGACTTCAACCACTCAAGAGCCATACCACTGACACCCACCCACTGCTCTGGACAGGTTAAGAGGATGGTCGACAGCTAAAAGTAGGTGATTCATGAGCTTAAGACGGACAGGCTCTGCACTGTGACAAGCTCTAAAACCTAGAGTTGAGTTTGGATTTCTTTAACAAAATTTGGACTAAAACATTTTTCTAACTATTAACAATTTTCAGAATAAAAGGACAATTTGTGTTAAAAACTTTGTTAGAAAACTAACTGGGGGAAATGTCCAAAGGCCAGGAGGAGGGTTAAATTTTGTTCAGTTTGTTGACAATAGCGTAGGTTCATAGACACGGTTGTAAAGACCAAAATAAGCAGTAGGCCTAGCAGGTAAACAGACTGCTGGGGGATCACAGGTAAGCCAATACTCAATTACGACAGAGAGATTGACTGAGTAAAAAAAGTTTGAAAGTCCTCCACAGAAGGGACAGGGGAAGTAGAACGGTTTACAATGTTAAACAACACTTTGGGATTAGAAATAATTGATTAAATAAGATTGGAAAAGCAAGCAAGTGTTGAGTTTTTAACCTCTGCGTTAAAGAACTTCATGAGGTCCTTGAGGTCCTTACGGTAGCTAAGTAGTAAGGGGTAAAAGTTGCACTTTCCTGTCCGACTCTTTCCTTCTTGAGCTGTCTATTGACTCACTGGGGTGATGTCTCCGCAAGTGCCCTGACATGTTGGATGTGTTGCTGCTAGCATATGCAATACGCGTTGCACAGTGCTTGCACACAGTGGCCGTTTTATCCACCACTTTCTTACCGCCGTCATCACAGGTCACACAAAATCCAAAATGCACCCACACAGCAGACCGATACAATGCCACAGGTGCATCCTCTAACTCCGGCTGTTTGTCCTCTCCGCTCGCCATATCTGCAACACACACGCCTCCACAACTGTCCTGATACAGTTGCTGATACAGATATGGAACCGAGTCAGGTGAACCTTACCGTTCCATCCCTATTGCATATTGCTATATATTTCTTTTGGCTTCTAATTTATTTTGTAGGGTATAAAAATTAGGTTTGTATAGGACATGGGAAAAAAATAGTAATTGTTGTTATTTACTTCTGCTGCTGCTGTTTCTCTTGACTCTAATCTCCACGTTTGCTACAACAACCCACTTGCCTGCGAATCAAGTGAATGTACATTATCTCTCAATTTGCTGTAGCATCAGCTACCAGCTGCAAAATAAGCCGACCAGATAAGAAGAGCCTTAAAAAAACAGGAGATCACTAAAGTCTGGTATTAGACAATCGAATTGATTGTTAAAAAAAATAAAGTCTTTGGTAAATGCATCACTTCAGTCAGTGATTAGATTGGTGATTGGCCAAAAGTAGGATTAATTATTGTGAAGAGGGGGAGGCATCAAACGCAACAATGCACTGTTGACTAAAACTGTCATTGCAACCATTTCTAGAACACAATTTAAAACCACTTGATACTGGGTTGGAGTTGTCCATTACTATTTGACTATTATCAGTGTTACTACTCACTGGCTGATGTTCGCTATTGTGTCCATCCAGCTGCGAATGCGGACCTTGTTGCGTATATTAGGAGGGTTACTGAACTCGTGCACTATAGCGATGTGATAAGGATAGGGACCCTGGAACAGCT
>OMLF01051844.1:0-19264 GCA_900302615.1 Holocentrus rufus
CTATCTGTTTGAATCTTTATATATATATGTATATATATTTATATATATATATAGATAGATAGATAGATAGATAGATAGATGGATATAGATCTACATTTCCCCTGCCTGTTTATTATGGCTCTCTCTTTGTTTCTCACTTTGTCTTTCTCCCTCTCTCTCTTTCTCTGACTTTATCTAATTTCCTTCACTTCTATTTTAAAGGTGCAACATGTGTCATTTTAACATCAATGAATTAGTATCACATTAAAGGAATACTCCAACACAACATACCCTTTTTTGACTTATCCAGACTGAGACAAGATGTTCAATACCATTGTCACCTCTGTGCGTCCTCTGGTTCAGGTCCTACGGGTAGCATTTCATGTTAGCTTAGCATAAAGACTTGAAGTCTACAGGAGTCATTAGTCAAGCTCTATCAAAGTGAACAAATAAACCTCACAGCAACTCTGAAGCGATCATGTGTCACATGTGATACACTGTGTAAATAAGAGCTCCAGTGTTGCCGTAAGGTTTATTTTTTCATGTTCACTCACACACTGTTCTTCCACGGCAAACAGAGCTTTCAGAGTGTCTGGAAAATGATAGAAGGGGGAAAAGGCTGATTGGAAAATCACTTCCAACATGTTTATCCTCTTTTGAAGGAGGGATGGGGGACAGGAGGAAACAGGGTTTATGGGAAATGCGGTCTTCATTTTGAGAAAGACTAGCATAAACATAGAGGTACAGAGGCTACAGTCGTCTCCACCACGGTCTGATTTGTTTATGCCAAGGTATCCCGATTCATTTGACAAAGATATATTGATGATTAAAATGCTGCCTGTACCTTCTCTCTATCTCCCTCCCTCACACACTGTGCATGGACGGCCTTCCTGTTTCACATGCTGATATGTGGAAGTCGTTTCAGTGTGACCTCAGCCTCATCACATCACACACTCCATTGCCACAGACTGATAAAACCCTCCGAAAGGGACGCACACACACGCACACACACACGCCTATAGTTGTCACAGAGCCAGTGTAGTCCTATCTGCCTTGCAGCCTAAAGCGCTGCAGAGACAAAGGCAGTTGTCTCTTTGATATGAGCCACACTGCTAAATAGGAACCAAATTAATTCTTAATCCCTCCTTTTCTTCTGTGTGTGTGTGTGTATGCATGTCAGTGTGCTTGAGCATGTGCGTAGGACACACATGCTCAAGCACAAGTGTGTGTTGTGACACATCAGCGTGTGTCTGTGTGTGTGTACAGTGTGTCCTTGCGTATCAGTCCCTGCATGTGTGTGGGTGCAGACATCTGCCTATGTGTGTGTGTGTGTGTGTGTGATTGCACGTGTGTGGGTGTATTATGCAAGTGTGCGTGCAGGTGCATCAGTGTGCACACATATATGTAGGTGTGTGTGTGTGTGGTTTGAGTGAAATGTCACTAGCTGTTGGCGCTGAGCACAATGAAGCAACACAGTTAGCCGCTAATTGGCCGGGTTTTGTGGGAACGACCCGACAGGTTGACAAATAAAGTGCTCCCATTTTCCTCTCCGGATGTTTTAATGAAAATGGAAGAAAATGGAGGAGAGAAAAAAAAATGAAAAACAGCCACGAGGTACGAGGCAGCGCCACAGAGACTGCTGGGAAAAAACAAATGTGGAAATATCTGGAAACGTGACACGTATTCCATGAAAGAAACTTAAAATGAAAAAAAAAAAAAAAAATCAAGGGTGCGCAATGCCGCTTCTGCTTTTGCCAGCTCGTTGGATAATAAGGCAGCGGTGGATTCATTTAGCCAAGATGACAAAGTGAGCATAACAATGTCTCTCTCTCTCTCTCTCTCTCTCTCTCTGTCTTTATGAGACTTGATCTCAGCCTGCCTCTACGTCTCTGTCGCTCTGTCTCCCTCTGCCTGTCTCTCTGCTGCTCTGCCTCTGTCTCTATCAGTCCATCTTACACATCAACAGACACAGAGATCATGTGAAGACCAGAAAATCAAGCTAACATCTTTCAGAGACAGAACATCTGCATCCCAGATACAAAACAACTCCGGCGTTCATCGAGCAGGACAGCTTGGAGCAGCTCTGAACGAAATCCACAGAGCTGCACCTCAAAGACAAGACGACCCCAAAGCGAAGGACAAATCATTTCAAACAACGGCTGATCTCGCCAGAGCTTTCCTCCCCCTTTTCTCCTGACTGCGCTGCCTGCCACCAGCTGTCACAGAAAATTGTCAAACTGGAAGGTAGGATTTTGACACGTTATCAAACAAATCAAGATAGGCAGCTTATTGATTCACAGTTGTCATCATGAGCTTGGATTCCTGACTGGGACATTTCTCTCCTCGGCCCAAAACACTAGGGACAGTCTACAAAGGGAGATATTCCACCTACAAGAATATGTGAGGCCGCCTCTGGGGGGCGACATAGAGCATTAAAAATGGGCCAAACAGCAAAATGAACAGCGGTAAATGAGACTTTTCCATAAAATCAGCTCTCTAAATAAATTTTTTTTTTATTTACTGTGCTTTGGTGAAAATTACCAGACAGAGGGTAAGAAGATACACATTTCTGAGCTTAGATGAATGAAATCTGGAACCATTTAGAAAAAAAAGCTTTTCTTGACTCATGTTATGCAGCTGCTCAGCACCCCATAGCCTCAATGCCAGTGGGAATCTTTTGAAAATTTCATAATATTGCAACCACTGATTTCATGTCAGCTTAGCTATAATAAATATTGGACTGTGGAACAATCACAGTCATGGTCCACTTGCTGTAAATATTTGTAATCAGATGTAGTGATCATTTTATAGCATTTAACGCCATTGACCATCATATTCTGCTCTGTTTGGCAGGTGCTCCACACTGCCCCCGATGGCCAAAACACTGTACTGCACTCTTCTATCTGTCTCACAGCAGTCAATGGCTGTGGTTTGGCTTTTTCTCTCTTTGATAACGCCATTCAAAGCTACATCAGCTGTAATAAATAAATAAATAACTAAACAAATAAATAAATCAATAAATAAATAAAAAACAAACCAAACATCTCGATTCCTCTATGCATCGTCTCGTAGCACTGCCTTGTCGTACTCGTACCTCGCTTGTGTTGTATTGAAATATCATGTGTTTGTCGCTTTGAATAAAAGCGTCTGCTAAATGCCAACTGTAACTGTTACTGTAAATAAACACAACAAATACAATCCCCTGGCACAAGCTGGGGTCTTGATCCAAAACAGAAACTGTAGCATGTTCTGTCCCAGCTCCATGGACTTGTCTGGAGAAAACTGAACAAGAATCATGTGGGCTCCCTTGTCTCCTGTCTTGCTGAGCAGGAACACACTCCCAGGCTGGTCATGGTGTTGTTTCCACAGACAACAACCAAAAAACAGACTTCTGGGATCGTGGACATGAGGGGTATGGTGCTATTATCTGACTTTGCCAAAAAAACATCTCACAAATTAGCCCTGAACACATGGAATTCACCTGCGTGTGCGAGTCAGAATGTACATTTTATTGGTGATTTCAACCTTGGAAATCTTTCAGAGCTGATAGTTTTCAGGCAAACTTACAATGCATGAGCCGCCCGAGTGTTGCCCCTTTCCTCTGCCTCCCTCCCATCCAAGCAAGCCCAAAACAGGAACGTAAACAACTTGCTGAGGAAATAGCATAACCTTGAGAGACATTAAATCAGCCAGGATTCTGATAACAACCCGTGCGCCGCCGTATTCTGCTTCCTCCTCCCGCTTCAGGACGGCCTCTGACTTACTGAAGAGAAAATTGGAGGTGATAGACACAATATTAGCACTTGGCGGCGGTGAGGGGGCAGAGCAGCTCCATACATGCACGTCCTGAGAAACTCATTGGAACAGGCTGCAATGCCTGAATAGCTCAGCATTTAATGTTACAAGTCTCCCTGTTCCCTCAATTACTGGCATTTTAAGACCTGTCGTAAACAACAGAAGGGAGCAAAGTAAATCAAATCCTAAAAATGTCATCCATATTCCACTTTTGGTCTGTACTCTTTGCTCTATCTCTAGCAAAACACCATCACAAAACTTAACTATTACATCCTGAGCACACAAATCATTTATCGTCAACGACCTAATTAGGGACAGTAAATGTTTTTAACGGAAGGCCTGGCTGGGTACACGGATATCCAGGCCACATTAACTGAAGCATCCCTGCCTGTTTTTGGCTTTTCTCAAGCTGTCAGAAATGGCAGGAGAGCAGGAGGCGGTGCACATGCATTTCTCACGGAAAAAATGTTCTTCATTGATTGATTTATCTTCCTTTGAATATCACGCAGTCTCAGTGAAATGTAAAGCCACTGTGCTGGCTGTCACAGTGTACAGGCCTCCAAAACAGAGCACTCTATTTCCAGATGATTTTTTGCAGAGTCGCCATCCATCATGCACTCCAAATGTGACAGGATTATTATCGTGGGAGATTTCAACTTGCATGTGGGCAATGCTGCAGTCTAAAAAGAAATGGATTTTACTGGTCTTTAAGCTCTGTGGGCTTCACTCAGCATGTCCGAGGACCTGCAGCACTCACAAACATGGACACACAATGGATCCGATCATGACCCGAGGACTTATAATAGACGTAACATCCATTAACGTCACTGCTGTTTCTGAACATAATTATACATGTTTTTCCTGTTAGCAGATATAATTAATACCTATTAACATGGAACATACTCTAATGAGCATGCTCTCACTCTCCCACCCAGCATCTATGTTAAATGAACATACCACTGACTCTGTTGTTCACTTTAAAAAGGCAAAGGCATTTATCCAAACCCAGTGTGTTACATGAAAAAAAAAACAAAAAAACAGTATTTTGGGTTCGAAAATGTTTGAAACTTGATGATTAAGGAAGGATGGGGGCATCACACAGTGAGCTAGTCCCGCTGAGTTCTAAGACATCATTGACGTCAAAACCTCTGATCCTGCAGGATCTTCCGTGACCCAGTGTAAATCAATATGTGCTAATATGCACATCAGTGTAATGAGAATTCATATGCACTGCAAATAAATAGATTTTATATAAATTACATTTAAAAACTGCTGTTGGGAATATGAGAATATCAGTTGCTTCAATCATTCTCCGGGTTCCAATATAGAGCCTGATACTCAGTACTGCATTAAATTTCATTCATTATTTATAACATAATAATATCTAAGTTACCAACTATTTTATAAAAGCCTTTGTGAGGAACAGGAGTCAGATTTTTATGGAGACGTCAGCAGAGAATGCTTTGGAATTGCAAACCTTTGACTTTGTCATGCTGAACAACTTTATTCACAATATGGATTTGCTGAATACATTTATTCATAAAAGTAATTTTTAAGGCCTTATTCACAAATGAATGCAATGGTTTTAAGTTTAAAGTTATTACCATTGATTTCAGTGTCTATAATTTCACATTTGTTTTTCAAATTCAGTTTGACTGAGCTCTCTGAGACTCTGGGATTTTTTTGCTCCTTAGTGAGGACAGGCTGGCAGCTGTCTCCTCCAAGCCTGCCAGAAGTCCTCACCTAGCCAATCACAAGCTCTGCACCACTTTGCCTCGCTCATCTCCTCAGCCAATGATTTGAGTCTCTTTCTCCCCGCTTGGTGGAAAAAGTTGCAAATGATGTCCTGGCTATTAGTGCAGAGCTGCAGGCTCAAATACATCTGTTTGCTACCTCGCAGCAGCAGCAGGCCAATCAGTGGGAAAGGCTTTTGGGGGGTTCAGTTCGTCTGTTGTTGCTCATTGGCGAGAGGGGGGGGGCAAGTCCCATTAGCAGGAAATGATTTGTCCGAAGGAAATCATTAGAATAAATGTGTCTGTATGTGTAATAGCCAGCTAAACAAAAGGATAGGTGACAACGGGCCATGGAGGGGCCAGGAATCTGCAGGTTTTCATTTCAACCAAACACTGCAACAGGGGATTTCACCGCTTTACACTCCTTCACCCAGGAGGAAGTAATCAATGAAGTCACCCGGTGCAGCGCCAAACCACTGCAAAATGCATCAAGTCTGCAACACCGCTGAATGCTCATAAGGGAATGTTTTCTCTCACCAATACTTTCCTCAGGAACATTCAACAGTGTTCGGGGCTTTATACATTTTTGAATTTTGGTCGTGCCACAGCAATTGACTGATACAGAATGGATTCATCATAATTTTGGTAATCAACTAGTCGTTATAGTCACGAATCAAGTAAAAATAAAAAATGGCTGGTCACAACTTAACCAATTTGATGGTTTGCTTGCATTTCATATTGCTATCATCTCTTTGGGCTCTGCTAGCTTATGACAGGCATTTGTCTGTATTTTTGACATGGTTGTGATTAATTCATCGGAAAAATAATCTGTAATCAATAATGAAGATAACTGTTTGTTGCCACCCTATTCACTTGCCTTTGCTTTTGTTTCTGCACCTGTTACTGATAATGTTTGTTTATAGCGGGCATGGCATCTTGGAGAGCTAAACCATCTCAATTTAATGTGTGTGTGTGTGTGTGTGTGTGCATGTGTGTGTGTGTGAAGAGACAAAGTGAAACAGAAAGAGAGTGGGAGGGTACATGCATGTAGTTTCTCTTGTCTGCACCACAGTAAATCTGCCATGTAAATAGCTGGCCCTGCCGTGAACCAGCAAGAGTGCCTGCTAGCTCCTCACGCACGGACACACACACACATACACACACACACACACACACACACACACACACACACGCGCGCTGAGCTCTTGCTCCCAGCTCCATTCTACTCTGGTGTTCTACTTTCCTACAGTGTTTCTGACTTTCAGCGGTAATGAAAATGAGTCAGAAATAGCTGTCCTACTTTCAGCTCAAGCCCCCTAATGACACGGAAAAACCTCTTCACCGGGGTTTCTCCTGCTTTCGGGGTGACGGGGGCTTCACAGCTTAAAAGGGTAAAAGGTTGGGTTAAATGGCGTATCGCAGCAGGGTGAGCAACGCGTGTGAATTCCACACTGCACACAAGTGTCAAGTTTGACTATTTTGAGAGCGAATGTGTGAATTTGGGCGCTGGAAGTTAAGGAGGAGATGTTCACATCATGTATGTCATGGGTTCTGCAGCTCGAGACAGCTGCATACTGCACCAGCTGCATGACCTGTCACTCCCCTCCATGTGCTGTTTGGTGAAGCAGTAACGCTGTGAAGAGAATATAAAAGAAAAGAAATTGACTGAAAGCAGCTTGTGACAGCAGATTTTTCTGTAAAAATCCACCTGTTTCACCTTGAAGCAGGCCTGCAACACAGAATCGCCTTCCGTCCAAAGAAAGCTAGACTCATCAGTGGCAGCTGAATCTCTACATCTCCTCCACCCCTGACTTTTATTTTACAAACATCACTTTGCAGGATTTCTTGGTAGTGAAGTCCTCACAGTTCAGTAACTCCTTGCAGCCATTTGGGGCCACCAACTTGCAAAAATTCAGTTAAAGGAATACTCCAAAATACCCTTTCATCATTTTCACCTCTGTGTGTCCACTGGTTCGGTTCCTAAGGGTAGCAAATCATGTTAGCTTAGCATAAAGATTAAGGGACAAAAGAAACCTTACAGCAACTTTGAAGCTGTCTTACTTACACAATGTATCATGTGTGTTACAATGGAAATGAAATACACATCTTGGATTTTTTTTTCATTTTAAGAGAAGTTTGATGGTAGATGATATATTCAGCTGTTATAGATCCTACCATCTATGGTGCTTAGCATCTCACTTCTCGTAAAAAGTTACGTTTTTTTTTTTTTTTTTTTCAAAATGTGTATTTCAAATCCACATGATACATTGTGTAAATAAGACAGCTTCAGAGTTACTGTCAGGTTTATTTTTTCGGAACTAGGCTACTGACTCCTGTAGACTTCAAGTCTTTATGCTAAGCTAACACAAAATGCTACCCATAGGAGCCAAACCAGTGGACGTACAGAGGTGAAAATGGTATCAAACATCTTGTCTCAGTCTGAGTAAGTGGGGAAGGGATATTTTACCCAAAATGTTGGAGTGTTCCTTCAAAGGATAACTTCATGCAAAAACTATATATTTTGTATAATTTACCTGAGTTGTCTTGAATGTCCTATGATAAAAGTTTCTAATTGGACGCCTCACGCAGAAGGAACGTTCCACAAACTGTAACTGGACACTTGGCAACTTGGGTAAATAGTACAAAATATCTCTTTTTGGATGAAGTATTCCTTTAAGCGGTGGGCATCATTGGCAAATGCTTAGAGAAAGAGACAATGGAGGAGAACACAGCTGATGTTATGTCGATGCAGGCAGCAGGCAAGGGAATCGCAGCCCCAATTAAATCTCAATCAATAGGAAACAAGGCTTTCTCAAGAACACAGGTTGGCATGGCAAATAGTTTTTTTTTTTTTTTTTTTTTTACGAACCAAATCTTCTTACAATGAACGATACATGAGAACTATAGTCCAGAGAGTCCTTTTCACATAGACTGCTTGGCAAATGGACCAACAAAAACGCTGTATTGTGCATTACTCTGAAATTACACACACACACACACATTAGCTTCTCTTATGGACTCGTAATACGATGCCCATCAGTGGTGAGGGAGTTTGGAGGACAGTAATGCTTTATGAAACCACCTCTCTCCTGACAAATTGCTTTTGGTATTATATTCTATGCCAGCCTCTTTCAAATGCTCTTCTCTGATGCTGAAGAGTCTGAGTATTTGCATTGGCCTGCATTGTGAGAGTCTCTCTAAATTTTAGCAGCCTGTACTTAAAAAGGTTTGAGTGCTGTGTTTCATTCCGTTCTACTGGAAACTTAACCTCAAGTGGGATGCCTTGGATTGCGGGTTGGAAAGCATTTCCTGAAGCATTTGTTTCAGACCTATTTTTTGCCAAAACTTTTTGGCAGCACTGGGGAGAAATGATGGGTTTATCTCATTGTTTTTCCCCTGGGATTAAAGTCATTTCACAGGTTTTAAAATGATTATTTTCAAGACATAATTACAACAGAAGAAAGGCAACCCTGAGAGGGAAAAAAGATCTTATTTCACCTGTGAGGAAATGTCTTCACAAAATCTCTATTTAAGTATGAATTTACAGGACTGGTAGGCAGGTGAGTTCTGGCAAACACAAATGTAAGAGTTATAGGCTCCATTTACATTCAAAAGTTTCCATAATAACTTCTTATGATATTCTTGTCAAGAGCAACTTGCACTGAGCACAAAAAATGTGATGATTTGTACATCTCCATTGCTACAAATAGGTTATACATCCGGCACTTTGTTTTGAGCTCAACCCGTGGAAGTTGGAAAATATTGTAATTTCCAACACGGTTCTGTGAAATACTCAATTCTGATTGGTCAATCCTGGTATTTCTGAATAATGACTGCTGTTATAAATAACTAACTATTGGATACCGTTAATGAATCTAGCTAAAAACGACACCTGCTGGAGCCAAACAGTTATTACAACATGGATAGCATTTTTAATTTTTTATTTGGGGAGCATGAAATATTTGATTCATGGTTGGAGGCTGAACTGTCAGCAGAAAAGAAAACCAAGAGCGAACAAGTACAACAAGGAAGAAGATTACAGCATCCAGCAGGCTAAGGTAACTGGAAATGCTATTAATGCATCTAGACAGGTTGCTATGAATGCAAACAGAAGCTACGGTCTTGGAAGCTAATGAAATAATATATATATATTTTTTTATGTTGCATGAAATTATTGCTTCCTTTCATAAATAGCGAGGTCATAAATGAGACAATAAACTCCAAATTAAACCCCTTCAGGACCATACAAGACCGTTCTGCTTTGCATCGGGATCCTGATCAGCCAGAGTTCATTTTGTGATGATACCTGGCTGGCTGCACTTCATTCTTAACATAGCGGTGAGATGCATCATGCCCCTGAGCTCTGGCAAAACCTGACATATCGTGTCTCATGAAAGAATGAATGAACAACAATAGGAATGGAATGGAAAGCATCTGACCCATAGTTCTCCATGAATTTCATCATCGTGGGGGAAATAAAAGGAGTAAAGGTTCATTTTTCTTTCAAGTTTGGCCAAGTTGTGCCATCCTCAATATCATTGTGCCCTTGAGCCAGGCACACTGCGGGCTCTTCTCCAAGTCATTCTGCGAGGGCATTAGGATTCATCATCACGTCTTGGCCCTGGTAATCAGCCAATTTGGGGATTAAATGAGCACAGCGAAAGGCAAGTATAACATCGTTTCAGCACAGCATGACCGGACAAATACAATCAGCCACGTATTAAATGTACCATATACACACAAACACACACGCACACACAGATGCACACTGCTTATCACGTTCATTTAATTGCTTTAGTGTTCCCTCTCAGTCTAAAAGGCCTTGCCTACGGCCCTTAAGTCAACAAGTGTAGGGGTTTGTATAGATTTGCCTTTGGTGGGGGATCTGTGTATATAAAAGTGTGTGTGTGTATGTGTGTGTGTACATGCTGAAGGCTAACCCTCCAAACCCCTACTGAAGTATCTGTATCTCGCCATCGCAGCTCGTCGAACCTCATTTAGACAACCCTGCTTTCCAAACAGTGGATGAATAATTCTCTTTGAGCCTCCTCCTCTCTCCTCCTGTCTCCTCCTCCCTCTCTCTCCTCCCTCCCCACAGGAGCTACAGAGATTTTTGAAGAATAAGACAATTTGGTAGGAGAGGCCTTGAGACTCGGCTCTTCCTCCAGGCTGAGATGGATTTATGATGGACTGTCAACAAATGGAGAGAGAGAGAAGGGTAGAAGAGGGAGAGAGCAGAGTAAATGTGTTTTTTTCCCTTTGTTAATCCTCTCCAATGAAATTAAAAACAATATAAAGACTTAATTCAAAGATAAGGTGAGGTGATTATTCGGTCAAAGGCTCTTCCCCATTGTTTTCCATGATTTCAGAGCATAAACAATAGACCTCATAAATCTTTGAGCGGGGCACCGTGCACAATGTATAAGTCTGAAGTTGACCTTGCTCCAACTAAAGGAACTATCAGCAGGGAATCTAAACTGAGATAAACCACCTTTTTATTTGCCGGAATAGAGTTTACCACATTTTAAAAGGGAGGCATAAAAATTTATGAGGTCAATTCATAGCATGGTGAGGTTTCAGGTGATGTAACACAGCCTTTGGCAGCCATATTGGAGGTCCACAACTCAACGGCTGAGAAAAGCAAAATAGACAGTCTCAACCAAATTCAATGGACTAATTTCTGTGCTGTTTTTGATTGGGAGCTGATCATTTCATCACTGACACATCTAATCAATTTTCTGTTAAGGTGGTTTCAGGTTGTTTTCTAACCTTAGTGTCTGTGTAGCTATCACTGTTCTGCTGCAAACACATCAGACACTATTGAATGTATATAGTAGCAGCTGGTGTTACTGGTGGCTCACTGGCCCATGTGAAAGGCACAGTTCACCCAAAATACTGTATCTATCTGCCCTTTGGGGGCTGATGTTCTTCGAAAGGAAATAGATCCCAACTAGACTCCTTATCCACAAAGGCTGTGGATTATGCATGGCCTTGTTTTTGGAAAGAGTTTTTGAGTTGAGTTTTTTACATGTACATGTTTAAACCTCACAAAACCAGACCAATCCAGCCCTGTTATTTTGGGGTGAGAAAGTCTGGAAACCTCACTAAATCACACATATACTACAAGAATGGATTCTTCTCCAAGGTATAACTTGAGTTTTGAGTGTTTTGGAATAGAGATTAGCCATGTTACACAAGTCAAGGTATTTCTGTTTTCTAGCCTGGTTATTATATTTGCTGTGCCGTTTGTTGAGTTGTATCCCGCTGATTCATGGAAGTTGCATGCAGGCACGGTCTATTCAGGGGAATAAAATGCAGAAATTAAAGCTTTCTGAAAATATACTCTAGTTTTGTTTGTAATGACAGTTATTTGTTTCATAATGATCACCAACTGGAGGTCATGTACCCTCCGTTTTATTTAGCACTACATCACTGTCTGTGAAACAATAAGCCTCGTGTTTTCAGAGCCTCTGCTTTCATTACATCATGATACACGCTTCATTATAGCAGCAGTTACACATATAAAGCCCCTTAAAGTTAGAATCAAGCAATGTGGGATATTCATTTTCACAAAGAGAACAGTAATGCATGACACGCAGTGCAGGGAATGGAAATCCTCAATAGTGCTATGATCTTTTTGCAGTTAAAATAGTGCCAAATGTCCGGCTGGAGAGGATGGTGGGTGTTATTTTTTCAACAGCGACTGACTCTGATACTCCACTATGTCAGCGCTTTCTCCCACTCATTCTTTTGTCTTCTCTCCTCCCTCACACTCTTCTTTATTTCCTATCTGGTTTAGACTGGATTCAATGACTAAAATAATGTTAATTGACTACCTGTGCTCTGGTCAAATACAAAACATTGCTTGTTGGTGGATGCATGAGTTCCTCAATTTGTAAATATTATAGGATAACAAAGATTGACAAAGATTTGACGGGATTAGAATTAATGATTTGATTCAGTATTTTATATCCATTAAATAAACATACCATATTGGCATTTTCATTTTTAATTTCAACATGTAAAAGGACACTGGAGTTCTTCAACAGTTAGCAACTGCACACCACCAAAGGATCTTATCTTTAATCCAGAATTATCAAGATTACTACAGGCTACAGATTATCTGATTCATGTCAGTGTGACTTATTTCAAGAAACTGAAAAGAAAAATGACTTTTCTTGAAAGAGAGAAGTGATTTGAGGCCATTGTTTCACATGGATGTTTTCAAAGAATTTTAAGTGTCCACCATCTTAAGATAGTGATGGGTCACTCCATACGTATCAGGACATTGTGACTTTATTCAAGAAAATTCTTGAAACAAGTTGATTTGCATTGGAGACAAGTGGAATTATTTCATCCCTTTGGCAGATTTCTTCACTCATTTTAATAAAGCAGGAATTTAAGAGGCTAAATGCTTGACTAAATTACTTGTTAAGTGATGATTTTGCAGGCGCCTGCCTCTCCTTCCTTCTCTCAGGCAGACAGGATAAACCCAGCAGTCCCTCCAACTGGATCGAAAAAAAAGGAAAAGAAGAGGGAAAAGAAAAAAAAACACCACTCCAACATCCCATGATTCGCCCAGAATGCTGGTAGCCATAGCAACGGGGCCGATGATAAATTAGCCCGTTGGTGCTAAGGATTCCGCTCACACACCCGTCCTGCCTGACACTTGTTTTTTTTTTTTTTTTCATGCCTCTCCATCTCTCTCTTTTTCTATTCTCTCACAATTCAATATTTTTTTTGGCTGTTTAATAGAAACAATAATATGGAAGCAATATACAAAATGTACCATTTCATAAAAAGCAACAAACAAGTTCAAATGATATAGAAACTATGTCTTATTTGGCTTAAATCTTGTATAAGAGTTCATTATCATCAGTATCTATAGTCAGAAATATTGGGTTTGAAATCATGAACCACACAATATAATTACCAGTATCTATAATAATGTAAAACAGTCCCAAAGTTATTATGCAAATCATTCAAAGAGCACTCAATGCATATCAGACACTGCAATATCTACTGATTGTCTTTGTTTGGCCAACATCCTTCAATTTGACTTATTTGCTCAGTTTTCACAAGCACATAATTTTGGAGAGCGAAGGCGTTCAGATGAAGCCTGGTTCCAAAACTTGTAAGCCCTCCAGCTAATTTAATTAAAGCTTTTGTGTCTGTAAGGCTTTCCCAGTATTAGTCAACCACAAGAACAATTAGTCTATTATAGTCACTGTGGCTTTGGCACTCACACTCAAAGACGCACGCATACACAATCTGAACTTGTGGGCAGGCAGGCCCACCAGTTCAGCCCTCTTCTTTGAAATGGCGACTGTTAATTAAGTAAATACTGTTGGGGCGGCTACAGATGGCTGACTGATAAACATATGCTTCATTCACATGGTGACCCTATTTGATTTACATGATGGCCATAGTGGGAAACACTCCCTGAGGGTGAAGCATATGTAAATAAAGGGAAACTCTGTCTGCTGTAGCCCAAAATAATAATAATAATAATAATAATAATAATAATAGTCAAGTGATTAGCAGAGCTGGTAAAGGTCCACTTGAAAGGCTGCAGCAGCTGGACTGTAAGCTCGTGTTAACAGTTAATTCATGTTGTTAATATTACAGTTACAGCTAAGCCCACTAGGTCTAATTTTATTAACTGCTATCAGTAACAGATCACATCTACAATATTAGCAAAAGCCATGAAAACATTGTGCTTTATATCCTGTGGCTTCAATGACAATTTCTTTTTGCTAGCTGTGTGTGCTAGCTAATTGCTACGTGACTTTACTGCTAGTGTTAAAAAGCTGTTACCAGTTGAAACCTCAGATTAAGTAAAGTTGGCTCGGGGAATTTATTCATTCATTCATTCATACATTTAGTTCTGTTTTTTTTTAAATGCATGCACTGTCTGCTAACATCAGCTAATATCAGGGATCAACATGGGTGTCCCAGTGGCTGTAGCCTTTGATTTGGAGCTTCTCCAGCTCTGCTCATACAAACTGTTCTGATGGTTGATCTTAATTTTTTTTGTCCAAAACCAGTTGAATTTGCCCGTTTCTGTCTGCTTCCTGTTTTCCTGGTTTCAAATGTGGCCTACATGAGAGTAAATCAAAAGTTCTCTCCTGGTTGCTCAATATTCACTGCCACTCTTCCTACTCTAATTCTTTGGTATTTTGTTCCCTCTTTTTGTCACTTCTCTTTTCTCCTCTCCTCATCTCTTTTAGGGGAACAGGGAGAAAAGTAGACTTTGAGAGGAAGGACAAGTTGGATATTCTCATTAGGTGAAACAAAGTCTGCAGTGCCAAAGCAGCGTTGTGCTGAAAACAGGACTTTGGACAGGGATTCTTCAGATTTGGATGTGGATTTAGGTAGTCAGGCAGCCTAAAAAGGGCTTCCTTTCTTTTCCTTCCAAGTATTTTGAATACCCCGAAGAAACATCAATTGTAAAACAAGCCGAAACAAATTGAATGCAGCCTGTTTTATATTGTTTTTTGTTTCTTTTTATTGCCGGAGCAGCAAAGGCTTATTTATTCTTCATTTCCCAGGATGTTGTGTTTTAGATTTAATAAGATTTCTGTCTTCGTCAACAGGTTTTAATTATAGACATATTTTCACAACTCAGCAGGAAATGGAGTGATGATACATGATATGATACAGTGAATACAAAATAATCCCCCCACCCCCAAAAAAAGCACATAACACCTGGTCCCCCAAAAATGATGCAGTTAAAAAGTTTCAAATTTGTTATAGAACAATACAGATACATTTTATAGGACTGATTGCCTACACTTGTCTGCATTTCTGGCAATTTACTCCAAATTGTGGCGCCTACCTTGGGCAAATTGGTGAAATTTCACCATTGCGGTGAGATGCATCACTCCCAAGTTGGATCAAAATCAGACAGATGAACATACAAATGAACAGGCAAACGGACACCATTCCATACTCCAGTAAACAGAAAAGAAGAAAACTCAACATCAACAACACAAAATGCACCGAATAGAGTTGATACTGCTGCATACAATGCCTCGGGCTGCCTGCTCTTGGCATCAGGTACCAACAGTGTGTTACACTATACGATCACCTTGGGGTCATTGTTTGACTGCTGTGTTCGGGATGCTTACAGCGTGTTAGAGCATCACCTCAATTAGCATATAAAGTACAAGGGAAATCTCTCGCTCTCTGTTTTTTTTTCTTTTCTCACTCATTGTGTTTTTAACCTCTTTGCTTAATGTTTCTCTCCCTGTTTCTCTCTCTCTCTCTCTCTCTCTCTCTGTGCCTGCCTCTCTCTCTTACAGGGTTTAATGCTTCAGCGAGGCTCTGCTCAACACATTAATGAGCCACGACCCTGACCTGTGTGTGTGTGTGTGTGTGTGTGTGTGTGTGAGAGAGAGAGAGAGAGAGAGAGAGAGAGAGAGAGAGACATTAAAAGACTATAGAATATAGTATAGAACACGATAGAGACAATATCAGAATAGAACAGAATAGAATACAGTACAATACAATTAAATAGAATAGAGGAATGTCCTTAGATGCAACATGAAAATGAAGCGCATAAATCAACAATGTCAATACATCCATACAGTGTTACGAAAGATAATACCGTGATACTCAGTTGTATTTTTTTTCTTATGTATTTTGAAACCAACAACAAACACGACAAATGTGCATGTGTGCATGTTGGATAAAAAATTAATTCGGTAAATAAATGTCATGTATCTTTCCTTCAAACAACATTTTTATAGTAGTTTTGGAGTGGTTTTGTAGTGGTATAGAGGTTTCAGAGTGGGATTTTACATGCCTGTCCCATTGACTTCAATATTAGTGGCACCAGTTCAAAATGAGCATGCTGTCACGATGTCCTTTCCTCCCTTTATATGTTCCTTGAAAAATGGCAAACATGAAAAAAGCTGTTGGATGTAACGGAAACAAAACCTGACCTCTCTGTGGACAAAAAGCATCCATGACTTTGACACTGGATGGCACCGGGCTGAGCAGGCTGAGGGTTTAGTGCCTTGCTCCGTGGCATTTCCTGACACAAGGGCTGTTCCTCATTCACTTACAATGTCTGATTTTTCCCATCTGGTCCAGGGATTCAAATAAGCCATCGTCCAATCACAAGCCTGCTTCCCAAACCATTAGGCTTCCACCTCCCCCATCCGGCTGTTGTTAAGCCAGAGCGGAAAGGACAAAATAAAATGAAGTGGGTTCATATTTGAGGCGTAATTTCTAATTTGATGTTGTCTTTGTCTTGTTTTATTGAAAACAGTAGCAGGTGCGAAATGTGCTGACGCTTGCCAAGGTTATCAATTCCATAATAGTTATTAGTCCCCAAACTCCTCTACTAGGCCTTTCAATCAACACAGAGTCTATTACGCTGATGACTGCCCTGTCAACACACACACATCGTAATACTAAAGTCTGTTTCCAGCAACTGGTGTCTGCTGCCACATTAAGTGACACACCATAAAGCCCAAATCTGCCCATTCATTCTCTGCTCCTTCTGCACGACAACAACAATAACCACAGCCGTTTCAAATACACAATTACATATGAGTGCTCTTGGGCAGAGGGGCTGATGGGACGTTAGCGCACACGGTTGGCTCGCTCAAGCGTTTGCATGTGCTGGGACAACAGTCTGAGTGCCTTATGTAATAATCAATGCTGGTCAAGCTAACTCAAAGGCTAACTTCACCGTCAGGGTGAAGTTAGCTGGAATGTTGAAAATGGTGACTGTGTCTGAATTGGACAGTTTTGAGATATTATAATATTTTGCTTGTGCAACTATTGATATATAGCATACAAAGCATTCATCCAATCATCAAAAACAGCCACTAGTGTCTGAGTAGTGCACATTACCTATTACATATTAAAATAATAACAAATAGCTTTAACATTTTATTTATTTATTTATTTTTTTGACTATACGTTTCAGTGCCAAACCTAGCTTGAATTTAGCTTCAAAAGTGTCGTGTCCACCACTACCCATGCTGCCTTAAATAAAACAATCATAGGGTGAATTCCAATTCTCCCCTTGGCCCTAACCCTTCGTTTTGCGCGTTCACGTGAAGTGGTAGGGGTGTCCCGATTCTACTTCCTACCCCTTCAGACCGAGGGGGAGGGCGAAGTGCTAGGGCTATCTGGCCCTTGAAACGGAGATTTTCCAGGGGCACACTAGAAAACGAGGGCTATGTGAAATTTCCCACAATGCCCTGGGAAATGCCGGCAAAATGGCGAAGAGAGGATCAGCGTCAGCCAAAGAAATATACAAATGTGAGTATTTTTGGTTAAAAAATAAATTAAAACCGCTATTTTAAGGTCGCTGCAATGTTACGTGACAGCTAGTTGTGTAACGTTATGTGCATCTGCTCATGTCTCTAACGTAACGTTAACGATTAACTTGTTTTAATTTCTGCACGACCATGACACGTTTTATTAATATTACCGTAGCCTGGTTTTCTGCTTTGAACGGATAAGACACCCGAAAATATGCCATTTGTGCTCTCCTAGTAACGTAAACATTACCGGAGCATGTCCAGTAGCACGGACTGTAACGTTAACGTCACAGAGCACCGCTGGAATAATATGATCAAGAATGAAACGTGTGGGTTGTGAACGAGTAATTCCTTCACAACAGTGTTGCATATCAACGAGATAATTGTGATGATTGTATATGTGATGATAATTGTGATTACGTATGATGATCTCGAAGGGTTGTCCCATTTCTTAGGGGGGAATTTCAGGCTCTACCCCTTGACACTCCATTTCAAGGGGTAGGGCGAGGGGAAGGGTTAAGGGCTAGGGGTAGGGATGAAAAATAGAATTGGAATTGGGCATTAATGTAGGTGGGCATATTTTCCAAAGTCAGCTCCACCAGCGTGGTTACACTCACCCATACGTAGAGCATACTATCTCTCAACAAAGCGTAGGTATAAGTGTTAGCATGTAACACTGGTGCAAATAATCTACCAGGGACACATGGTAGATTATTTGCTGATTTTGCTGTATATGTTCTAATCAGTGGACATGTAAGTTAACCAGTGTGACAATCTTCCAAAAATTAGGTGTATTCCTTTAATCATTGTCATAATAGTGGAAGCAGCAACCAAGGCTCTGATAGATTAACTAAACCCATTCAGTTCAGCTCTGGTCTGGTAGCCTTCATGCTGTCAAATGTGGCCAGTAGTTGACAGATCTAATGATCCCTCAGAGTCTGCTATCATTATGCACATTTATTTATTTTATTTATTTATATTAATACAGTATGGAGGGTTTGGGCTACATTTAAGTAAGGCCCTTATTTATAAATGATTCTTATAACTATCATTTACTCAAACACAAACTAGAAATATTAGCAACATTAAAAATACATGAAAGAGAAAAAAAATCTCAGTCTGATTTAGTCACAGCACTAGGATTGTCCTCATCCAATGAGGACCAAATGGAAATCTGATGACCTGAAATGTTTAAGCTGAATACAAGGATTCAGCCTCAAATGTGCTGTGCATCTTTTAGCAATATGTCTACCATTGCATGTGCAATTGTGTGTGTGTGTGTGTGTGTGTATATGTGTGTGTGCGTGCGCGTGTGTTTGCAGTGCAGTGGCATAATAAATAGCCTAGTATGAAATAATGATGAGATTGGGTGTAAAACAGTGACAGCGGGGAAAAATAGCCCTGAATGATGCATCGACCCTCGGCTAAAAATGTGCAAATGAATTCAGTGGACTTGACATTCATCGAATACGAGAT
>OMLF01051858.1:3502-15661 GCA_900302615.1 Holocentrus rufus
CAGGTGCTGTCAGGCTCCCCCGGCGAGATAAATCGGGCACGAACTGTTCAAATAACAGTGTGGAGTGTGGAAGCACCAGTATGCAGTATGTGTGGATACATATGTTTGAGTGAAAACATGTTCTTGCGCTCCCAGAGAAATTAGAATAATGATAAATTTTATCATTAATTTTTTTTTAAATTTATAATTAATTCATAAACTTGTGTGAACACCTGTTTGTTAAATTACAGGTTATTATGGGTTTCCATTCGAATGGGATTCACTTTATCAGAGGACCTCTGAGTTTTACTGAAAAACAATAGTGTTTTTCAACACAGGTAAATTGTGTTTATCACAGAGCTCGTCTGTAAAACAGACATGGTTTATTCTGACGGGTTTAAGATCATTTAGGAGTGTCTGTAATAGACGAAACTGACGTCCCTTTGGGAAACCTATCCCGTCCGGATGGGGCTTTTGACATGTTTGGCTCTGAAGGGAATAAATAGGTGTGAAACAGTCTGTCTTTTTTTCTGTGATCTCAGTCAACATGCCACTTGTGAAGGGGAGTGCCATCACTTAACATCCCAGTGACGTCTCATACCATCATCTGCCAGAATTTCTGCCCTTTTGTTGGTGTGTTCGATCCATGTGGCGCTTGTTTCATACCTGACGTCGACCAGATTTTCGGGGGAGACAACACTGCCTGTACTGTTGTTTAACTCGTGGACGCTCTAGGGTATGTTATTTATGATATCACCTTTTGTGCGTGTTTGTTTGTGTTTCACTGCTTGAATAGATAGCTCAACCTTGACCCCTCAGTGTAAAATGTATCAGAAATAGAAGTGGAGTTCTGTTTCTATGGTATCAGACTGTTTGGATACTGAGACATTCCAGAATGCGTGGATGGAGCCTTTTTAAATTTGAGTCAAAACACTGATCTAATCAGTTTTCTCAGATTAACCTGAACACTTGTGGAAAATTCACAGATGAGGTAAATACTAATTCCTGCTATCAGTCTTATGTAATTTTTGGAAATGGGTACAAAGTGTTTACATAGAGTGTTTAAGAGATAAATGTCTGTATATTTACCTGGCTGGGATGAGCACTGACCAAAAACCACTTAACATATTGTTGTCATGTAGTTTCTTTCTCTTTTTTTTTGGTTCAAATAAATAGAAACTTAAGCAGTGTTTAAGAATCCCCAGCCTTGTTGACAATTACAGAGTCATGCAGCATAAAATGAGGGGCTTAGACAGATATAAGGCGGCTGTGTACCGTCTGTTGTTGCCCAGACCTCTGGTGACAGGAACCTGATGAATAGTGAATGGAGCGTGCATCAGATGGGGTAATTTAGAGAAGCTGAAGCGAGGTAACCATGGAGACAGCTCTTCTTGAGTCCAAAGCCTAAAAATTGAGCAAGCCGTCTCATTCCTCGGGAAAGGTTGTCTAAATTATTCTGTGAAGGTGTTGGATGATGGGTTTCTGAATGAGGTTAGTATTTCTGATTTGTGACTGCGAATACCTCAGCCTCCATGTAACACTGGGTTATGTGATGCTTTGTATATTTTCCAGACCTAAAAAAGAAATGGTATATCTAATATTGTATTAACCCTAGTGTCTCCAACATGCAGGAAATATGTGAACTTTCAAGGAAAAGGGGAATTGAGTTTGATCACGAGCACATCTTTTCTCAACAGATTCCATTTGTTATGCTCCTTTTCTAAACTTTTGCCATAATAAGATCTTGCAACCCTTCTCATCCAAGACACCTCACTTCTACTGTATCTTATCTCCGTTTCCAAGGTGTAAACTTGAATCCTGCACTCAGTGCTCTTCCCTCCATCACTCCAGTCATGGCTGAGAAGACGCTGGCTTCCTTCGTTAAAATGCTCCTGCGGCGGATACCAATGCCCGACAGCCAGGCAGAGACCAAGTTCACCCGCTGCTTGACCACGACGGACCTGGTTGCCCTTGGTGTGGGCTCCACGCTGGGGGCCGGGGTCTATGTGCTGTCTGGAGAGGTGGCCAGGGAGAAGGCCGGGCCTGCCATAGTGCTGTGCTACCTCATCGCAGCCGTCTCCTCCATCCTGGCTGGCTTGTGCTTTGCTGAGTTTGGTGCCCGTGTTCCCAAAGCTGGATCAGCCTATGTGTACTGCTATGTGAGCGTAGGTGAGATCTGGGCCTTCATCATTGGCTGGAACCTCATCTTGTCTTATATAATTGGTGAGTCAGAATACCAGGCTAGATTAAGATGTGATAAAGTAGAGGCTCATATTTGACAGGCAAACACTAAGCACTGTTTGTAATTCGTGCTAAACTTAACATATTGTGTTTTTTATGTTGAAATCATCTGTGAACTAGCTGTCACAACAGACTGAAAGCTTTGATTAAAGTGACTGAAAAACATAGTGGGATGCAAATGAGGTGCCTTGCCCCTCAGCTCATTCTAAGAGATATATGAGAAGAGACAAAAAGAGACCTACAGCGTGACCTTATAGCCTCTCCTCGACTAATTTTCTCCCCTCGTTTCTCTTTCTTGCTCCACAGCCACAGCCAGTGTTGCACGAGCCTGGAGTCTGACATGTGATAACCTAGTTGGGCAGGCAATTTCAGAGTTTGTCAAAAGCTCCATGCCTATCAAAGTTCCTGGGAATATATTGTCTGAATACCCTGACCTATTTGCCGTACTGTTAATTGTACTGCTCACAGGTAAAACTCTAAGCGACCCACTTTCCAATGACACATATACGATGTAAACACTGGCAGCAGTGTAGCCGCACTGTTATTTTAGATAAAGTCTGTTTAAAAGACATAGAGAATAGTATAATTACATTTAACAAAGTTACTATCCTCATTCACCCAAACAGGCCTGCTGTCCTTTGGTGTGAGTGAGTCAGCCCTGGTAGGGAAGATCTTCACAAAGATCAACGTGTTGGTACTGGTCTTTGTCGTCGTCTCAGGCATAGTGAAGGGAGATTTGGCCAACTGGAACCTCACTGTTGACAACTTTATCAACACCACGAATATTACAGACCCAGAGTGAGTCACCAGGAAATGAAACACACTAAATAACTTTGGAAAATAAAAACAGTTATTGTACATTACATCACTGCATCTAAGCATTTTCATTCATTCATCATATATTAATTAATTAGATTATTACATATTAATAATAATCATATTCTCCTTATAACCAGGCTTATCAAAAGGGACTTTGGCTCTGGTGGGTTTGCACCATTTGGAATCAATGGAGTCCTGGCTGGGGCAGCAACATGCTTCTATGCCTTCGTTGGCTTCGACTGTATTGCATCTGCAGGTCAGCTATGAGCCTTTTTTTTTTATATGTGTTTTATTCATTAGACTGAATTAGACGGCCAATGAGAGCATCTGTGTCCACAGGTGAAGAGGCACTGAACCCCATGCGATCCATTCCCATCAGCATTGTGGCCTCCCTGCTGTGCTGTTTCGTCACCTACTTTGGGGTGTCTGCAGCCCTCACCCTGATAACCCCCTTCTACCTGCTGGACAAAGAAACCCCACTGCCCCAGGCCTTTGATCATGTGAACATGCGCTATGGTCGCTATATTGTGGCTCTGGGTTCTCTGTGTGCGCTCTCAACCAGGTATGAGGGGCGGAGTTTTGAGCAAAACATTCCTTATTGAACCAAATGTTTCACTCTGCTGGCAGTTCATGTGTTGTGACTACCAATTTAGTGCCCAGAAATGAATGGTGCAGCAGTGGTTAAAAGCGCTGTATTTCACATCACATTCACCCTGCCTGCTGATATTTATGTGGATTCCACTGACGTCGCTGCCGCTCTTCTTCTCTGCTTGTCTGTAATCCTTCCTGCGGTGTAATTATGTGATAATTACAGTACCTCTGTTTTTTTGTCTCCTGGCTCCAGTTTGCTTGGCAGTATGTTCCCCTTGCCCCGCATTATCCAGGCTATGGCAGAGGATGGCCTCATCTTCCGCTTCTTCTCACAAATGAATGAGAAAACAAAGACTCCGCTACGAGCTACAGTTATATCCGGTGCTGTGGCAGGTGAGATAAGCCCCCTGCCTGATTAACTGTGAATTATTAGCCAGTATCTCTCATTTTGCCCAGACCTCTGACTTTACTGCAAGATTGCACAAGTTTTATGCCGATATTTAAATTCCCCGCAGCTGCAATGGCATTGCTGTTTGACCTGGATGTTTTGGTAGACCTGATGTCAATAGGGACACTTCTGGCATACACACTGGTGGCTGTTTGTGCACTTGTTCTCAGGTTACATGTATAATTATTTCCGATATATCATGATCTATTTGTCATCAAATATTTATCCTTGGATGGAATGGTGTATTAGAGCAGCTTTAAGCACACACTCGTCTGTGTATGTGCTCTTATCAGGTACCAGCCAGGCCCTCTGGATGACAGTCTACCAATGGCAGCAATGACAGAAAGATCCAGTGATCATAACCTCGTCCAGAAGAAAGAAGAGATGAGAGAGGGCCCAAAAACAAAGTTCACCACAGTGCTTCTGTTTTTGCCTTGCTCCGACACTCCCACAAAAATCTCATGGTACATCGTATATGGCACCACTACTCTCATATGTGGGTACTGCTGCGGTGTATTTATATTTATTTATTTATTTATTTATTTATTTATTTATTTATTATTTTTAAAATCAACGTGGTGCTATAACCCACTTTTGGTAATGTCAGAGAGTGGGTCATAATTCAATTGCTCATTTCAGACAAAGAGTTAATGATAAATCCATCTTAAAACATACTACTGGGAATTAATTACATGTAATGAGATTATAGTAATCCCATAGCAAATACCATTTACTTCAAAAATATATGATTAATATGTATAATATATGATTAGGATTAGAAATATGATTGCAGATTACACAATTTACGGTAATTAAGTAATTATTTGTTGATTACTTAGGTTTAAAAGAGATAAAACAGTGTCATAACTCAAGATGGTAATTATTCTGTTCAAATTATATACTGTAAAGTGGAATGACCTGTATTTTTTAAAATCCTATTCTATAAATTCTGGAGCCGAAATAAGTCTGTAACTAAAAGTAAGGACATTAAATTACTGAGTTGGGGTAATGTAATCTGATTCTACTTATTGCTTTTATAAGCAGGTATAGTCATTGATGGGATATATAGATGAGATAAATTTTACTCAAAAGATACAATTTACAGATAAAAAGTCACATCAATGTAATACTCTGCATATTCCCTCTTTTTGTGCAGTGGTACTGGCTACCTTACTCTGCTTGGTGCTGAGTATATGGTGGGATGAGCTGCTGAGGGGAAATGTGTCAGTGGCTGCGATATGTGCAGTTCTGACCCTGCTCTCCTTCCTGTGTCTGCTCATCATCTGGCGTCAGCCTCAGAGCAGACAGACACTCACATTTAAGGTACATCTGCTTCGTCAGGTTTCATCAGCATCACGGCTGTAGTGACAGACATATTCATACCTTTTCCCTCAGTCTCCAACAAAGTGTTTTTTTTTAACCGCTTCAACACAGCCACTTTGATGGTTAATTTTGTTTGCTTCCATAGCCTTTAATAGATGGCCTTTTGATGTTTTTAGAAAATAGAGCATTATATTCATTTTGATTAGACAGTTGAAATCTTACACAGGAACAGGTAAGAGAAGTGTAAGTTTGCGAATGGTTTCATTTCAGTTCACTTAAACCACATGCTTTTGGTCTGTGACAGGTTCCCCTCCTCCCTGTGTTGCCACTGATTAGCGTCTTTATCAATATCTGCCTCATGATTCAGCTGAATGTAACAACATGGATCCAGTTTACAGTTTGGATGGCAATTGGTTAGTATGAAGATGACATTTTTCCCACTTTTAACACTGTCATGGCATCATGGCTAAAATATTCCTATATTAATAAACAATGTATTGATAACATTGAAACAAAAAAGAATTCCTATTTAATATTTCTAATTAATGTTTTCTTCTGTTGATCTCGACAAGGTTTTATAATCTACTTCGCTTATGGAATCAGGAACAGTTCTGCAAACAGTGGAAGAGTTTATCCTTCAGTTCAAGAATCCCATGCACCTTTCAACAGCTAACTCCAGGGGAAGAAATGAGATGCTAAAAGAAGACAACAACAAATTTTATTAACTTTTAATCTCTATTAGGTCGTGGTATCTTAGATATTCCAGCATCTGTACGGACAGGTATCTGCAGAGTTAAATTAAATTTTGAAACTCAAAGTTATAGGTCATTACAATATGCTAGGTGCTGAATAGTGTGTATCATAATTGCAAGTCTATTATAATTATCGTATTTTTGTTTTTTTTAAAGCAAGCCTTAAAAAGCAAGCCTCTGATTGTAGCGAAATTTGTGTTTGTTTTAAGAAATATGATGATTAAATGTGCCTTACTGTGAATCTTTTAATTTCTTATTCCCTTAAAGCTTTTGTAGGCTGAATCTTCTTGTCATTTATTCTCCCACATTGTTACTCCCTACTCCTGAATTGTTCCACAATAAATCTTTGCTGAAGTATACCGATTTATAGATTTGGAAATTAATTTCAATTGTATTTTTATGCCAGGCCTCATCACATAGCAAAGTACTTTGTGATACATGAGCGAGTAGAAATATTACTGCAGCTTGCTCTGGACTTCAATTCCCAGAATCCTTCACGGCCGTTTTCTGTGTTTACAACCAGCTGACATCCGGCGTCGTCCCGTCCATTAGCCAACGGTACCCTCAGTCAGATAACGATACCTATCTAGACTCGATATTTTCTGAACGACAAAAAACTCTCCATCGATTGGCCAACACAACTGAATGCAAAATTTAATCGTTTTTACCAGATACCGGTAAGGTTGACAGAACTGAATTCAAAATTGTAGTTGCACATCTTGTTAGCTCACAGCTAGCTGACGATAGCTGGCTTGTCGTTAGCTAAGGTAGCTAATGTTACCGCAAGCTTTCTTCTCCTTCACTCGACTCAGTTTCGACTTCTGTCAAGACGGAACTCGGTGCTTGTTAGTGTGTCCGCGCACAATTATTTACTGTTTCACGACATCGATCGTTTTATAATAAATAAGCAGCTAGTTGGGTGTGATGGTTGTGAATGACACGAGAATCGATAAAGCCAATAAGTCGTTCACTAGCATATTAACATTAGCTTCCTATTTGGACAGTTTGGCTAACGCGTAGCCAGATACTGCCGTAGCCTAACCATCTTAGTTTGTTGTTTTGATTAGAGGTTATCCAGTTGAGCTCTGCATCTTCGTACAATACCAGTTTAATATTAAGTCAACTAGCTAACTAGCCAGTTAGTTGTTGGTAAGCGTTTGTCATTATTGCTTAAACGTCAAGTGATTGGCAAGGTTGATAATCTGATAAGGTTGACAGTCTGATAACGTTAGCTATTTTCTCGAATAAGCGACAAGTTAGCTAGCTGATTAATTAGGTGCACTGCATACGGTGCCAGGCTGTGGCAAGCAGCCTCACACTGTCTGTGTTGTTTGTGCCAGGGCTCTGGCCCCGTCTCTACCAGCTGAAGCACACCACTCCTGTCTGCTCATCAGTCACAGCTTTCCTCTCTAAGCCATGACCACTCAAAGGGATCTTGATATGGTGAGTAGAAGTCTCAAGCATGGACTGTTGCCTTCTAAAAGTAATTTTACAGAGCAACATAAAAACAAGATTGTTAATCCTGTGTGTGTCTATAATGTGTTTTCATTCTGTGCGGCTGTGCAGGCAATCCTGTCAGGTATTATTTCTGCTGCATCGTGTACAGGTGATTGATGTGTTTGATTAGCACAGTGACAAGATTGCATAAAGGTTTTCCAAATAAGAATTAATTTAGGGTCTGGGGAATGGCTCATGGATTAGCTAACGTACATAAACACTTTAGCTAGAATAGTGACTGCTGTTTCTGTTAACACCATCTGTCTAATCTCAGTTGAAACGTTGCCCTACTTTCCTTTCAAGGTTTAGACGCCAATTGATTGCACCCCATTGCTTACTAATCCCGGCTACAGTACCCCCACACTATAGGAATGGACCATGTGTGTATACCACAGATACCAGAAAATATGCAGAGAATATACTGTTATTTTTGACACACAGCAGCTGGTTGTCAGCTTATAAACAACAAATATATATATGTATTTTATATTATTTCTCCACATGAAGATAGCTGGCATGTAAAAATATACAAAATGAATGATATGTTAACATAAGCCATTTTGTTGTTCAGGAACACTTTCTGCCCTGCCTCCCAACATTTTTGATATAGGGTGCCTACGTGAGGTAGTTGTTCACAGCAAGTCAAAGTAAGACTTAATGAATTGTCACTGTTGGCAGCTAGACTGGGACAGGGAGGTGAAGGTTTGAGGAAACTTGCCCAACACAAAGAATGGGTAAGCCTTGGGGAACTCTGTGAACCCCTTTAGTGAAAACATAACCAGTTATTCATAACAGAGAATTTGAAGGATTTGTTGACTTTCTTTGTATTAGAGAGCACAGAGGATATTTGTGGTGCAGGATGTTACTATGGGTAGCCAGGCAGATTTGACTTTGTTTTGTTTTCTCCTCGATGAAAGGGATGTGGATGGGGAGTAAAGCTTGTTAATGATGACATGGGTATGTAACCCCACATGGAGGTTATTCAGTCCATTGGGGGGAGGGGAGGGCAGAAACCACTGTGGGGGATTGTGTATGTAAACAGATCAGAGAGTGGGGTTGTCCTGTCCTGACGTCACATCTCAGGGATAAATCTCTTTGTTCTCTCATCTCTGATTTTTGAACCAAAGAAAGTTCATGTTCCACCTTTCAAAACAGAGCAAAAGTCTGGGAAAACAGCAGTTGCCTTTTATGTTTAAGCAGATATTTGCCCATCTGACAAGGACAGGATGTTTTTTCCTGTAAGTACATTTTTGAATAGCAGCATGATTGATTAGAGATGATGGGTTAATAAGAAGCAGTGCTTTCTGCATCATAAATTAGCAGATTTAGGTCGAAATGGATCAATAATTCAATCCAGATTGATGTTTCAGTCCTGACCTTGGGCTTTTGCCACCATGAGAGACAGATTTTTTTTTTCAACTGTGGAGCCACTTTTTACTGCATGATGTGCTGTCATGAATCTGGATGATAAAAAGGTCTTCTGGCTCACACTTCATCATAAATGAAATATGGAAGATGGACTTGCTCACATAAAAAGGGTGATAAGCTATGCTGCTAAACCCAGAAAACAAGATCCAAAGACAAAACACCCACAGGCATATGTAGAACTCACAGAAATTGAACAGAATGGACAAAAGCTCAGTTTTATCAATTCATTTCATGCTAAATTGTTCATGAGAAATGTATCCTAATGATACAAAGCTACAAGGAAACCAACAGAATTGTATTCCCACACTTAAATTCACTACTTAATTTACCTTTAGTTTATGAGGTCACTTTGCCAGACAGTTTTATTTCCCTACACTATCAGATTAATTAATTGATTATTATTAGTGGATAAGTGGAAAACTTAACTGTAATATTTTAAAAGAGGAAAATGAGTGAGGAGCATCTACATCAATGTCTCCTTTTTTGTAATTTGCTGGTTTCTTTCAAACAGATTGGTTTGTGTAGATGCCTAGAGGAAATAAAAGGAAGGAAGCCCCCCTCTATTAAGAGACCCTCTCTCACACACATACGCACAATACCCCCCAAGGCTACGCATTGGCCATGTAAATTTAATAACATGGCCTAGGCCTGTCTGGGACACCTGGGGTTATCGCATTAGGCCAACAGCCCGGAGAAGAGCTCGCAGCCCCCTGGAACTAAAGGGCTAGTGTTCTCCCCCCTCAGCCCCACCCTTATCTGCTGCTGTCTCTGGCTACAGGGGCTCACTTCAGTGTAAGCCCTCACTGAATGAAGCAGTCCAGTCAAAGGGCTGAGATCTGCTGCGGATAAATCTAATTAGACTGGAATGCCCATCTCTTCACAGCCATCTGAAGGTCACCTCATGTCTGTTGAGGTTAGAGGAAATGGAAAGATTCCATCCCGACTAATTAAGCAGAATTTTAATGGAACTTTATGGCGTTTTGTGTCAACTCTTGTGGCATTTCTGTGGACTCTGGTTTTGATTTCGAGTGTTTTTTTTTCCGTTGTTGTTGTAGGTGCACCTCCGCCTTATCTTGGTCAGCGGGAAAACACAAGACTTCACTTTCTCCCCGAACGACTCGGCCACAGACATTGCCAAGCATGTATTTGACAACTGGCCCGCAGGTAAGTTTACAGAGATTTAAGTTGGAAGGGAGAAACTGCAGAAGTATTTTCTACCAGTGTTGACTTTTACTTTGTATTTTTCAAGCACTTTCATAAAAGAATTTTCCTTTTTGCTTAATCATCCATTGGATCCAGTTACTAACCTTTTGTTCAAGGAGACTGTTTACAGCTTTATGGACATAACCTGCTGTATTTACACCATCAGTTTTATCTGAAAATGACTGAACGACTATTTGGGGTTTATTTTCTTGTTTACTGTGTGTTGGCAAAGGCTGTACACTTTTAATAGCGATGAATATAGGCTGCTAAAGCCATAAATGTAGGCAGAGTAAAAAGAAAAACGAAAATGTATCACGTCTGCACTCAAAATGACTTTGTTAATCAATTTGGTATGACACTTAAACAAATGTTTAGCTATAACCAAAGTTCATTAAAAGGGTCTTGGATTATAAGTTGCACTGATTTGCATATTCCAATTTGCTAGAAGCACATCCAATAATTAAATGAAGTGATGAACTTTTTTAAAAAGGCAAGTAGTGATTAACAGCAGCATGAAGGTTTGGACTGGCCATGGTAAGTGATGCACTGATTTTTTGCTCCTCACTCACAGGATGGGAGGAGGAGCAGGTGAGCAGCCCGAGCATACTGCGCCTCATCTTCCAGGGACGCTTTCTTCATGGCAACGTCACCCTGGGAGGTAGGACCACCTCTGGACTGTGGATAATGAATCAAAATAAAGAACTTTGATTTAACTCCATACAATGTCAAATACCAATTTGGCAAAGTAATTAAGTGGCAGAGTAAGGTCTTGCCTAGTAAACCATTAAAAACAAAACACTGTCGGGGCATGCAACCGGCGCCCCTTTGCTGCATGTCATCTCTCTATTCCCGTCTTTCCTGTCTCCATACTGTCACGGTCGAATAAAACAGAAATGCCAAAAAAAACCCCACAAACAAACAAACAAAAAAATTAACTGAATGAAAAGTAGTTCCTATCCAAATACCTTAGAACATTTTTTTATCTAGTCTTCATATTCAGAAAGCCATTGGATACGGGGGGAATAGAAATATCTATTGCTCTAGACAAATATGTCTATTTGAAAAGGAAGTAGGTGAAACACTCCAGTGGCTCAACCAGTTTGACATAAAACTCTCACCACAACCTTTGCTTCCACTTCTTTGTTTGTATCAAAAGTCCCATGTTTGGCACCACTTCTCACTAGTCACCAGTGTCCTCTGTGGTTATGCCTGCCTCAGTTCAGGCCTGTTTTTTTTATCCACTTGAAGACCCGTTTGAAAATTAGAAGAATCTAAGTAAAATGTAGGATATCTTATTTCTAAGAGACAACTAACTCTGGAATATGGGCTTCACCATTGCCAGAATTATCCAAATAAAAAATCTGTACAATGCATTTCACTGCAAGTTTTTAGCATACACAAAGAATTATTCATCAAATCATTCATGCGGAAACAGGATTATACCATGATAGGATGATACCATAACATACAGTGTGAATAATAATGAATCATAAAGTCTGTCTGTTGTGTTTAAAGCTCTGAAGCTGCCTCCAGGCCGAACAACTGTCATGCACTTGGTTGCCAGAGAGACCCTGCCAGAGCCGAACTCTCATGGTGAGCACCCTCTCTTTGTCCCGTCCCCCTTCTCTCGGGGTCGTTGGACCGTTCGTTGTCACCTTGTACTGTGCGTCACATGTTGGGGCTTTATTGCTCCTGCTATTGATGCAAAACCTCGTTGCCCCGCTGAGAACGTGGTGTGATATTTGCTTGCTTTCGCTTCCAGTAGGATGTCGTTGTCTCACCTCAGGTCTCTGCCATCCTGTCTTTGTAGGTCAAAGGAACAGAGAAAAAACCACAGAGAGCAATTGCTGTCTCCTCTTGTAAAGCAACAGAAACACC
>OMLF01051860.1:3561-21688 GCA_900302615.1 Holocentrus rufus
ATTATGTATGCGGATAACTGCACTAGTGGGAACATTTAAGTGTATAGTTAGTTAATGTTATTATCTGAAGCTTTCAGGCAACATTATCACCCCTAAAAATACTATATATATTGGTGAGAAATGAATGAGGAGGAGGAAAAAATGACGTGTGCACGGTTATTGATTTTTCTAAACGGTTATGATTTGTTATCCGTGTACCCGTTTACACGTGTAGATGTTGACGCACCTAAGTCAAACATGACTTTTGTTTTCACCGGTGCCATGTTTTGTTTGTTTGTTTGTTTGTTTGTTTGTTTTTACTTCCTCTTCGCCAGTCAGCTCGTGTCTTTATTGGCTATTGTTCCAGTACATGTGACATTACACTGTGCGTGCTCGGCTCCTCTCGGAGAACCCCACACACCACAGGATTTCTAGTCGTAAATATTAACTAAGTCTTTTTCCCCAAATCTCTTCTTCGAGTTAAGCAGCACCCTGCTCGTAATCTCTACTGCGACACCCACCGGCATGGACGAAAAACGGCATGAGTGATTTAAGAGACAGAAGTTAAATCTTGGCCAGTGTATTTATGCTTAGACAATAAATGCCAAATTGTCAAAACACCAGCGTTCTCTACAAGCCATCTATTGTGCCCTAACCTACGCAATGTCGTAGGAAACCCCGGCAGTGGCAAGCGCTCAGCTCTTTTTAGCTCAAAAGAAATGAGTAATAACATTGAGACTAGCTCATCAAAGTTGGCAAGACAGAAACAGTCATATAAAGCCCTACTCCTATGGTATTATGACTATCATGCATTGTAATGTAATGCATTTGCAAGTCATCTGATTTGAATTGCACGGGTTTAGTATCACCTGGGGTTATTTTTAGAGAGCGTTTCACAGCAGGTAAAAACACTGTAGTTTTTACTGACACGGGAGTGCTCAGTCTGTAAAAGTTAGCTTTTACAAAGATAGGTTTTACAGACTGAGCACTCCTGTTCGGACGGGACTAAAATAGCAGAGATGCTCCGGCTCCGCCGGAAAACTAATCCCATCCAAGTAGGGCAAAGGTGGTAAAAATATTATAGGTGTTATTTACCTATCCAGCAGAAAGCAAGCGACTTCAGCATCACTTTGAGGGCCGTTCTTCTGCATAAGGTCTCTCCATCTTTGGAAAGCTACATCGATGCTTGTCCTCCGCTTTCTCTGGTCTCTGAGTTGTTTTCCTACTTCCTGCTGGAGCTTTTTGGGTCCGACTGCTTCAGATCCTGCTGCATAATGTTGGTCTTCCATTATTTTGTAGATCCAGATTGAGATGGGGCGCACCTGACATGGAAATAGCACTAACTAATACGGACAGGATACACAGCCTCCAGGCCTCCATGTAGTCGCGGCCCGCAACATGTATGAATAAAATAAAATATGAATAAAATAGCTCATTTTCATCATGTAAAGCAATTTGACTCCTCATCTCATGCGAGAGTACATAATTTTAAACATATTTATTTATGTAGTTGTTCATTTTTATTATTTTTGTTATATTTTTTTGTCTACAAATGACTTAGTAGACCTTTAACTCTGTAACGTTTCCACTCTTCCCCGGACTTCTCTTTCACGTTCACACTGTTGTCTTCCTGCACCAACTCACCTCCTGCGAGATCTCAGAGCTAGGCTCCTCCTTGAGCGAGACTTCTGCTACACACATCTATCTCTGTAGGGATGCTTTCCATGATGTTGTCATTCACTTATAATAATAATCATCTGAGCCTGTCAGTGGCTAAACAACCACTTTCAGTGGACTGAAGTACTTTGATGTAGACAGGTTGCCCCATTGGATTACATTACAGCCATGTATCACAGTTGCCAGTTATCGTGTTCTTGCTCAATACAGGACCGAATCCAAAACTTTTTGCTCCTATTCATCATTTAGATTCAAATTCAAAGGAAAATAGAGCCCTTTTTTTCTAAATTGAACTAACAAGTTAAAAAAAGGTTTTCATTTCATTGTGACTTTATAGCTAGGGTAGAATTGTTTCTCTATAACATTACAGTATGTTCAGTATTTTTGCAGACTTGATTCCACAGTTTTGCCAAGTCCCAAGTGGCCTGTGATGTCAGCATGAAAGCATGATCTGTAGCACTTCTTGATAATTATGGAAACGTGACACAAGTTTGGAAGACCTTGAGCAAAACCACAAGTATGGTGAATTGGAATTGGGCTTGTCAAAACTGGAGCACACAACAATATAGAATGCAAATCAATGACAAATTACAAAAATATTTCACTTTAGCTATCAGTTGTTGGCACGGCTCACCAACTTTGCCATGTCATTTACAGCTTTGTTAGTTTTCTCAAAGGGTAATTCCTACATTTCTGACAGAATATGAAGGCAGCAGAAATCTTGGGCTGTGCAAGAGCAGATCAGGACCAAGGACAGTTCCACCACTCTGCCTTTCCCTTGTGTGTGTGTGTGTGTGCGTGTGTGCCATGCATTCCTCATGTTGTGGGGACCTTTAGACAGTCACATTGTGGGGACATGCCTACCTTATGGGGGCCGAAAACCAAACCCCCATCATGCAAATCATTAATTTTAATGTGAACACTTGGTTTAAAGTTAAGATAATGTTGGGGTTAGGTTAAGGTTAGGGTAAGGGTTAGAGTTAGGTATGTAGTGATTATGGTTAGGATAAGTCTCCAGGAAATGAATGAAAGTCTATGTAATGTCCCCACAAGTACTTCTGTGGGGTGTGGGGTATCCCTAAGGGGGGTATCACTAAAGACTGCAACCGCCAGACTCCAACTGCAGGATTTCTGATGCCATACTGTATCTTATTTAATGCGAGAGTTTGCTTTATGTGGACATGCTGCGCTTTGCAAAGGCAGCCTGGGGTCCCTAGATACATACTGAGTTAGTTCTTATTGTGACTGTGTGTTTCAGGAGATGCTTTCTCTGCATTTTTTTCCTTCCTCTTCGTGCCAATGCTAAGTAGAAAACCAGCAGCTTCCTCCCCATGGCGCGCTGCCTGCCTCTTGCAATTATCCTGTTTGCACTGCCCCTGAAAACAATAGGAAAAGGTATTTCCCTGTAGCCTTGGTACAAACAGAAAAAATAGAAAAACCCAACAAAGCTTCTTTCAGTAATGTTTTGTTCCAATCCACCGTGGAGCCATTTTGAGATTTTTATTTATTTATTTATTTATTTTAAAATAACATCAGTAGCCCACCTCAATTAATATCCCACAGGCTATGTGGCAAAGCATAAAGCAACTTGTTTTAATCTGTTCACAGTTGGACAGTGAGTGAAAAGATGGCAGCCTGGGGTGCTGACAAACATAACCTGAATCGCACCTACTGAGGTAAAGCCCGGCCAAATGAAATGTCCAGGCTTTCTTTATGCCACACCTGTCATCATCACCCTATTAATTCTTTCATTTCACAGCTAATAAAGTGTAGTTAGAAGGCACAGCTTGATGCCCATATTGGAACAATAAAAACACACTTTCCTGTGTAGGATTTTCTTATTTTCTGATGAGAGATGTGGTAGGTGTGTGTCTTTATAGCTGTGTTTGTGGACATTTTAAAATGGAAAGCCAGGGTGATGACTGAATATAGCGATGTTATTTTGCTGGGGGGAAATGCAAATGTTGTCAGACCATTTACTTGAAAATAGAGTATAGGGATGCTTTGTAGGTTGTGGTAAAAAAAAAAAAACACCGTCAGGCAGACAGGAAATGGACTATAACTATTTCTAACCTAATAATTTCAGTGAAAGTCATTATATCCACTAGAAATAATTCACAGTTAATCTCATTCCATGCTATACCTGCACTCCAAATGCATTACCTGTTTAATTCAAGCATAAGTGGGAAATGACTGATATAATAGTATTGATTGCCTGATCAGTGGATGGAGGGATGCATGGGTGGACAGATGGATTGTTTGATTGATTGATTGCTTGATTGTCACACAATGCATGCACATGTATGCACACAACACACACACTCACACTCGCACACACAAACACACATGCGCACTCCTAATTGTAACAACACATGAAAACTGAGACAAAAGGCAGTGGCCTGGGGAATATAAATACCACATCATTAATTAGCAAACAGACTAAAACAACAAGGCTAGCCAGATTAGTCAGAGCCAGATTAGTTAGAAGCGCTACCAGCAGCAGACCACCAATGTAATAGAGGAAAAATAGGATTAAACACAAAGCTAAAAGCAAACATTCAAGGGCCTGGGATTCTGTCTCAGTAGCTGGATTATGTGGCCGATGGTCAAATACTTTGTATGGAAAAACACAAGCTTGGGGGAAGGTCATTCATTCCTTCAGTAACAAAGAAGTGAAAAACATGTCATCCCTCAAGAGCAATGCAGATCACTAAGAAACACATGTCACTTCATTTCCACCTGTAACTGTGGCAGCATTCCAATGGACCAATCAATGTAGTTTTGAAAATCAGTAATCAGTAAAACCCTGGTTGTGGTCTTGATGTCTGTCCATTTATGAGAACTTAAATAAACATGTGACGGGGAGGCTCCGTCACTGACTGCTGTAGTATTATGGGTGGTATGATGAAGGCACATAGAGGACACGTTAGGTGTGCATCAACCAATGTTTACTAACGTTTTCAGTGGGGACTGCAGAGTGCGACACACTGTCGTGCGTTACATTCATACAGGTCCTGGATGCACTCTGTGCGCACATAGTTCCTATACATTTTGATGCATATCACTACATCCCCCCTGTTTAGCTGGAGTGTCCCTCAAACTTCAAATGATGACAATAAGAAAATTCTGCAAACCTATTGTGCAAAGCTTTAACATGCACTACATTACTTTGTTTCTTAATAACAAAACATCACCATGTGGTAGAAACGTAGTAGTTATGAGGATAACACTTTTTTTTCTCTTGTAGTGCTCGCTTTGTGCATATGAAAAATAACACATATAACATAATGAACAGAGTCCTCCATGGATGCTATAACTTTGAACTTGATGTTGTTCTGACTCTAAACATAGTCTTTGTGGTGAGCTGGTTTGGTCATAGCCCTTCCATATCTTGTGCGCACTGGTTCCGAACTCTTGGCTTCCTCTGTGTTGGTGTGTTTTTCACAGGGTTTTGTGGAGGATGTTCCTGCTGGTTCACTGTCACTCCTGTAGGTTTCCTCTTGAACTTGTGGCTCGGCAAAGCGAATCTTTTTTATGCTTTTCTCCATATGTGGGTTGTATAGTTCGTGCAAGTGGCTCCTGCAACATCTGATTTTGTTACCATTTGGTGTTTGTACAATGTAGCTCTTTGGCTCATTGCACTTTTGCATGACAATTGCTGGATGCCATGTCCCTCTGTCTTTGTTTAAGAATGTCATGTGCTGTCCGGGACAGAGTGGGGGTAGTTCTCTGTGACTGCTGCGATCATGGTGTTCTTTCATGTCTGCAGTTCTCTGCTGTAGGTGGAATCGTTGTTCCTCTTTACCTGGGTCTCCCCGACTCGGCAACAAGGTTGTTACTGGTCTACCAAATGTCAGTTTGGCAGGTGATGGTAGTTTACTGTCGATGGGAGTTGCTCTGACCTGCAGTAAAGATACCTGTAGATCACCACCTGTTTTCAGGGTTTTCTTGACAATTGATTTTATGTGTCACATGCCTCTCGATGAATCCGTTGCTTTTGGGGTAATGGGGTGAGCTTGTGACATGTTTGATTCCCCATTTTGTTATGAAGTTTTGGAATGTTTGCCCTGTGTGCTGTGGCCCGTTATCTGTCAGTATGTCCTCAGGGCATCCGAATAGAGACATGTACATTTGCATCTTTTGTGTGACTGCATGGCTAGACACAGGCATGGGCAGTTCATCCAAAACTGGGAATTTGGAATATCTGTCCACAGTCAGTAAGAACTGTCGTCCATTAATCTCAAACAGGTCGGAAGCGAGTGACTGCCAGGGTTTAGATGGTATGTTGTGTGGGTTTAGAGGTTCTTTTGGGTTTGCATCCTGATGCTCCACACACACATTGCAAGATCTGCACACTTGTTCGATGTCATCGTTTATGTGTGTCCAATAAACACACTCTCTTGCAAGGCGGCGAGTTTTCTCTATGCCCTGATGACCTTCGTGAAGCTGTTTTAGTATATCATCAGTCATGGAGTCTGGGATGAGCACCTGTCTGCCTTTGAATATGACTCCTGCTTCCATTGCAAGTTCATCTCTGAAAGACCAATAAGCACGCAGGTCTTTTGGCAGGTCTTTGATGTTGTCTGGCCATCCCTGGTGGATTAGCTCTTTCAGTGCATTGAGTTTGAGGTCTTTAGCAGTTTCTGTTTGGAGAGCATCCTGTTTTTCAGGGGAGAAGTTTATTATTGCTACAGTGTGCAACTCTGGATCCTCGATCTCTACAGCTACTCCGTCGATGCACTCATCTAGCTCGATGTCGCCGTGGTTTTCGGGGTTTGGTAACCGACTGAGAGTATCCGCCAGGACCATTTGGGTTCCCGGCCTGTACATGACTTTGTAGTTGTATCCTTGTGTCTTTATCAGCATGTGCTGAAGCCGTGGTGGTGCAGCATGCAGTGGTTTTGCACATATGGTGACAAGTGGTTTGTGATCTGTTATCACAAGGAATGACTTCCCATACAGGTAAGTGTGGTATCGCTGCATTCCATACACAATGGCAAGCATTTCTTGCTCTATGTTGCTGTATCTGGATTGACATTCAGTTAGTGTTTTAGAGCCAAAAGCAATGGGCCTGTTGTTCTGCACCAAGGCTGTGCCCAGTCCTTTCTGTGATGCATCTACCTCAAGGGTTAAGGGTGTGTTTGGGTCATAGTATTTCAGACAGTCATCTTCTGTAATAGTTGACTTCAGATCCTCAAAGCACCTTTGGTGGTCAGTGTCCCATGTCCATGGTATGTCACTTTTTAGCAACCCCCTCAGTGTGTGCACTTTGTCCGCAAACTTTGGTATGTAGGGTGATAGGAAGGTTAGCATTCCCATGAATCTGCGCAGATCGTCTTTGTTTTGGGGTGTTGGCACCCTTTGTACATCCCTGATCTTGGCTGGGTCTGGTCTGATGCCTTTGTCTGTGTACAGATTGCCGAAGAATGAGATGGTTCTCTGTTTTATTGTGCATTTGTCACTGTTGAACACCATACCTGCTTCAGCTGCTCGAACATTTTTGCATTTGCAAACATCGGATTCAGTTCTTCCACTGTTGGAATCTTGTGTGGGCATTTCTTAAGGCTCGCATTTAGCTTTTGAGGGTCTAAGCATACACGCAGGGATCCATCTTTTTTCGTGCTGTATGTAAGACTGGAGCACCAGTCCGTGTGCTCTTCTACCTTTCGTATCACACCTTGTTCGACTAGTGTATTCAGTTCCCCCTGTAGCTTGTCTTTGATGTGGATGCTGCATTTCCTTGGTGGATCAATGAATGGTTCTGCATCTTCTCTCAGTATGAGTTTAGCTGTTCCGCTGAAATTCCCAATTTTATCAAATTGGTCTGGATATGCTTTCTTAAGGTCTGCACTTGTTGATATGTTTTTGGAGGTCTTTGCTTTCGTCTCTTGTTCTTTTTTCTGATTGGCTTTTCCTTTCTCAGTTATTGTATCCACATTGACCCACTTAGAGTCCTTATATTGACATGGGATGTCATGTCAATAGGCATGACATCCCATGTGATTTGGTGATTTGGTGCCCACTGTATGCAGATATCCTTTTGTATTTTTTTGTCAATCTTTTCTGTGTACATGCATTTTCGCCATACATCTGTTTGAAAGTGTGTAGTGGGAGTGCGTTACCTGATGCGCCTGTATCAACCTTGATACGTAGTGTGTATCCATGGTCTGGTAGGCCAGGTGGTTTCACATTCAAGATGGTGTACACCTCCTCTCTGGGTGGCGTGCTGTCAATGCTATGCATGCACTTTTCACTGATAGTGATGGAATGGAACTGTTTTTGGTATGTGCATTCTTCCACAGTGTCACTGCTGTCTATGGCATTGACATGGGATTCACTCTGTCGTTTGTAGTAATTTTTGGAGGTCTGTCTGTGCTTTTTGTTTTGTGGTAGGCGAGACTTACTTCTCCGGCCTCGACTGAGGTGCTGTCTCTGTCGTTTGGTCTTTTTACAGCATTTCGCCCAGTGACCTTTAGTACCACAAGCAGAGCATTCGTCGTTATATGCAGGGCATTGTCGTGGTTTGTGATTAGTACCACAGTTCTGGCATGTGCGCCCTCTATCCACAACATGGATTTTCTCACTGCGTGACATGCCAAGTTTGTATAGCTGTTCATTGCCTGCTGACAGGGCTTCATATTTTCGTCCTTCTGCAAGAACCTCAGCTAAAGAATAGCCTTGAGGTTTGCTGTATAAATCATTTCTCAAAGCATCATGGGGTGTGCTTGCAATAATGAGTTCTATTAGACGTTCATTAAGCTCTGCGTCGGTAAACTGACATTTTTGTGCTAATATTCTGGCTCTGGTTACAAAATCAGCAATGCTCTCATCTGTTTTTTGTCGATTTTCCTTGCTTGTTTAGCTGCGTCGTCTATTTCTTCATCTTCCAAATAAAGAGGCATTTTTTGTTTAAACAGTGAAATAGCCTCACTCAGATCCGGGTCGGACCAGTTCCTTGTTGGAAGATGTGATGCCATAACGTCCTCGGTTCCTCTTCACTCTGTGCCGGTTGCCGTTAGTTAGCTTTAGCGCTGTTAGCACTGCTCCAGTTTGCACCTACTTGAGTGGCGACAGTAATTATCCTCGGACAATCTTTTTTTTTTCTTTTTTTATCTATCGGCACTTTTCATAGGTTTTCCATTACTGCTGCCACCATGTAGTATTATGGGTGGTATGATGAAGGCACATAGAGGACACGTTAAGTGTGCATCAACCAATGTTTACTAACGTGTTCAGTGGGGACTGCAGAGCGCGACACACTGTCATGCGTTACATTCATACAGGTCCTGGTTGCACTCTGTGCTCACATAGTTCATTTCATTCAGTACATTTTGATGCATATCACTACAACTGCGGGTCGAGCGCACACACACACATGCACACACACACGCACCCACACACACACGCCACACATCTCCGACTCATCTGATTATCGCTAAACAGTTCACTCGACAATATCGCTCTTATTTTGTCCCGTTACCAATGAACTGGCAAAACAGGGACGGAGCATTTGCCTATGTTAAATACAATGCTTTCCCGCACTCAATTGGTCACATGAGTAAAATAATTGTCATCTCCGTTAATAATATTTGTTTTGCCTTATAACTTGTTTTGGGGTCCAGATACATGGGATGTATGTAAAATGTATTGTGGGCTTGAATAGCTATTATGGTTCTAGTTTGAAGAGAAAAGGCTAATTTTTATGAAATTATGTAGTTGATACGCCCAGTAGGAGGGGCTACAGATTTAAAAAGAGGTGCTCTGAACCCAGTGAGGTGAGTCTCTAGCTGGATACAGAGGAGGTAACAGCTTGTGCTCTTCAAAGGTATAAATATTGATTAACTGATTGAATTACTGAGGAACTCTTATTTTTTTCCCATTTGACATTTTTGTATTGAAGGTATTTGTCTTGTTTTTTGTTTTTTTTTTTCTATCTACATATTTTTGTATTTTTGTAAATATTTGCACTTGCACTTTGGGCGATCGGCACAATAAATCATAACACCACCATAGTTTTTCGACTGCGCCTAGTTCTTGAGAGGTTTGGGAAAAGAACCCGTGACAAAACACAAAAACAGTCTCAGCAGATGATTTCACTCAACTGCAAACCTTCGACCAAAGTAGAGTGAATTAATCAGTGTTACACTGTAAACTCTAAAGAGTTAATTGAATTCAATTGAACTAAAACATTTTAGGCACAATTAACTTATTAATTCAAGCACAATTCTTTTTTTATGTAAGTTTTACTCAGGGTTTTCAATGTGCTTAAATTCAAGTACACTTAACTTAGATTTAGGCTATTACATGAAATATTTAGTTTACCTGTAAAGTATTTTTAAATTATACGTACACTTTAAAGTCTAATCACAAATCACAAACCTTTACTCACAAACCCATATTTAAAACCTTTAGTTCAATGAACTAAACTATTTTTTTTCTTTTGTTAAGCTGATTATAAAAACTCACAATAACTTGAAGTCCCTAATAATAAACAATGTTTCAAGTAAACATCATACAAAATTAACAGTCAATCAACATATCAGTTGATCAATATATAAATATATAACCTTTTAATTCACCAAAGGCCATAAAAACATATTGGCATCAAGAAAATAAATGCAATGATAAAAACAATTTTTTGGCACTGTCGTGGAGAGAAAAAGCTTACTGTATTTTATATTAACATTGTCAATTTTATATTAACACCAAAATGTGCTAAAAACTGCAATAAAACAAGTTGAGCTAATCAATCATACAATCATACAAAATGTAATTAAATTTTGGTTGATTGGTTTACACTTGTCATGTAACACTAAGGTATGGCATCTTGGTATGGCATTATTTGGATTCAAATAAGTTTGTCATGCACATTCCCCACAATCATTTTCTTAGGGTCTGGATTAACTGAAAACAAAACAACTGATTGAATTAATCAATTACACACTACCAGCAACTTGATTGATCATCATCAGCAACCTTGAACTTCTAAGCAGTAAAACAGCATTCACATATTAAAATTATGTAAAATAATAATAATAATAATAATAATAATAATACAAAATAAATGGTTTCTTATCAGCTCAGAAACATAAAACTCAAACTGATAACACAAATTGGTGTAATAGGTGTATAAAATAGTTATGGTAAACCAATTGTTTCTCAAGCCAGATGTGTTGGCTCCTGCCATTTCCAAATGCTTCCGCCTAACACTACTTCAAAACCACTGAAAATGAGTAGCAAAGTAAGGCAGATATCAGGTAATTTCCTCACTTCCATATCCCCTGTGCAGACGCATAAATAATTCCTACTGGAAACCAAATTAGTCAAAGCCTAGCTAGCTAGCTGCTCAGCACAAATGGAAATTTGAAAATATATTTTCGATTCAGCTCTGCAAAATTCATTCTATGACAAGTGAAGTTCCGCCTTGTGGCAGAGACATCTTGTATGGCTTTCTGTGTCTTCTTTCACTGGTTTTGTCAGCATATCATCCATGCTAGCTAGCTGTTGTTTCCAACGGGAATACATTTTCATCAACACTCCGTTGTGTTCGGTTGATTACTCTTCCGGTAATCAGAGTTTCTCTGGTAGAATATGACAGCTTCCTTTCCTCAAATTTAACAGGTTGAATTACAGACTTATGTATGGAGCATTTGAAGATTGTGGAAGAGATAGTCTGGCTCAAGAGACTAGTAAGCCAATAGTAGCACATCGTGCCACTTGTTTTGTCTCAGACAGGTGACCAAAGCATTTGTTCCAAACTTATTCTAGTGCCAAAAGGTCATTTTTCAGATTGAACACCCTAGGCTTCAACTTCTTTTAGGTCTTTTAGGTAACTTTTTAGGTAAGTTACCTAAAAAGTCTTTTAGGTAACTTAGATGCAGGGCATAAATCAAGGCAAAAAGCACCACAAAAGCATCAGCCAATCTAGAAAAACCATCAACTATGATGTTACCCTCCAGTACATTGGCAGTCCTAAGGATTCAGGTGCATTACATCCATTGCATTTGCACTGCCCACTGTGAGGAGTCCAACAAGCATTATACCCAGGTTAGGTTCATCACACTGCATCACCTGAAATGGAGACATGAACAGAAAAACAGTTACTTTCCAAATAAAGGTACGTTATCTTATCTTATCTTAAAGCAACATGCTTCAGATTTTGGCCTAAAATGAGACTTTACATGGTGCATGGTGTTGTGTTGCTTTTATGCAAGGGCGTGGGTTTGCATATGGATGGTAGGGACATTTCCCTACCAATATTTTGGGAAGCCAGATTGTCCCTACCAATATTTCAGCGAACTTGTTCTTATCATCTTTCCAGGGAAGTCATATTAGATCTAGTTCTGCACTACCGGAGGCTACGTCTCCAAGACAACCAATTTACGCATTCTAGCATCTGACTGGTTGAAAGGGAGGGGCTATCTGAAGACGAGAGAGCAGGTAATGAGCTGACAACGCAACGGTAAGTTTTCAGGGTTGCCAGTCCATACCTCAAGCACCGGCAACATTTTTGTTTTTTATTGTCTCTTTGGCCTGCACTGCTTAACACACAAGTAATTTTGTCCATGCCAACTCATTTTCTGTTTTGTAGACAGGCCTGTCATGCCACCAATAAAGAGAGGCCATAAACAGCTTTTTTACCAACCAGAGCATAAGCGATCAAATTAACTAGTCAGAAACAGTTAGCCATGTTGATTTAAAGTGAAAACTTGCTAGCTACCTAATGTCTCTTTTTACTGGAAAATAATGTCAACTGATGTTAATCATGTTCACTAATTTCAACTAGCAAACTAAACCTGGTTTCTCTCAAATGTTGGCCAGTAGGCAGGTTGCTAGCAGTAATAAACATAAAACAGGTGGATATATAAAATTATTTCAGTCTAGAAATCCTGTGAAGGTGCTATTATTAAAGAATTATTTTGTATGCAGGAAACACAGCACCAGGCTAGCTAAACAGAGCAAGCTGTTGAGGATACAGGTGCCTCAGGTGAGGTCCTAAATAATTATGTATTAAAGCGTGAAGTTATAGGAAAACATCAGCATAAAGTTAGTCTCATGATGTTCAGCAAATATAAACTTTGAAACACATTTCATCATGAGTTTTATTTATTTGATGTTTACATCAGAACAAGTTGTTTCATGGATGGATGGATGGATGGATGGATGGATGGAATAAATGGGACCCCCGTTTAACCATATGTTTTTAATCTTATTCTTCAATGCATGATTTTATTACACATAGGAGGCCTAAAGATGCTGTAGAGCAGGTTGAGAGAGAAGCAGCTGCTGGACTGTCAGGGCTTCAGGTGAGGTTTTAAAATGATACTGTGATTAAACATAAGATATTATGGATTAATTGTAAATTAGCATGAATGCAGATTGTAATGTAAATACAGACCCTGAACATTAGGTAGTTATGTCCCTACCGGTCTTGAAACCACATGAGATGAGATGAGAAACAAAGAGTGTTTTAGGAAGAGTAAAGCACCAAAATAAATAGGTAAATAAATATGCAATGCAATCAATGTGCTACAATGGGACCATTACACATAAGGCAAAACTTTGGTCTTGTGCTATGACTATGTCTCAGAATGGAAAAAAGTGCTGTATCATGATGTGTGTTCAGTTTTATATTTATTCATTATTGTAGACTTGTTTCACACAAAAGGGGGAAATATTAGAGATGTGATTGTAAGATTGGACCACTATAATCCCCTACCCCTTGCTTTGCCCCTAAACATGGATGTTTTCCCCACCAAAGTTGTTCCCAGTGCAATACTCTTAAGGACACTCTTTTCACTCTCCTCATCTGGCATTTAACATTTTCTGATCAAATGCAGAATTACATGCAATACATCTAACATACTTGCCCAGCACCAAATATCGACTTTTCAAGCAAAAAGTGAAACTGGTGTGTGTGTTCTGTAGGCAGGGCCATCGTAAAGGGGGGCAAAGTGGGAATGATTCAGAAGGCCCTTAACCACATAAAGGCCTGGAGCGTCCACACAATGTCAAGACAATTAATGTGTTAAGTGTTATGTGTCACTCAAGGAAAAACAGAATCTATGAGGAACAAATAGATCACATCAGTGACGAAGGTGAATACACATATACACTCTCCACAAAATAGACAAAAATGATCCAACCCTCATCTCCATCTACATCTGCAGCATTCCACTTTGTGGAAGTGCCTCTTATGCAAATTAAAATCTGTCAAACCAGATTTTGGTGGCATGGCGGGAGGCAGAGCGGTCATTTAGTAGACATTACTCCAGTTCCTTTATGGTTCCTGGTTCCTGGTTCTATTTCCAGCTCCTCATGATAGCCTGTCAAAGCATCACTGAGCAACACTGAACCCTAACTGCTGCTGATGAGCCTGTTGGCACCTTGCATGACAACCTCTACTATCAGTGTAGGAATGTGTGTGTGAACAGATCGATGTGAGGCATACATTGTAAAGCACTTTGAGTGGTTGGTAGACTAGAAAAGCACTACAGAAATGCAGTCCACCTACCTTTTAACCAAAATTGTTTAAACAGGAAATGAGAACGTCACTTTGGAACACACTGAGCGTGACCAGCAATGATCTTTTGGTTTTGTTTTTATAGTGTTTTGTGTGGTATATCATTCGTGTTCCATCAAAGGCCATGGTGCAAGTATGTTTTTCTGTTATCCTCTGTACGCAAAACCTTTTTTTTAAGTTTTGTATTTTTCTGTTTCCCACATCATATTAAATCAAATGAAAACCCAAATCTACCCCACCACATAAGTGCCATTAGTGTACCTCTGTGGGGTTCCTCAAACTCATCTGAGCCAATGGGTTGAGTAGTGCATGTCAGACAAAGCATTCATCCATATATCCAGATCAATAGTCCTCCCCTTTGCAATACAGAGTGGTCGCCTTGTGTTTTCTCACATCTGAGCCTCAGATTTTAGCCCTCCAGGTGTGGATAGAGACATATAAAAGGATTTCAGACAAGAGCTGAACAAATATACGCGTGGAAAAGTGTTAAAATTCATTTTGCAGAGATGCAGCCACCCTTGTTTGAGACACTTGGCATTTTGATTGCGGGGACAGCTCTTTCAGAAATATGCTATAGAGTCAGAAAGCAGATGCAGTACAGGTTGTTTTATGCAAACAGATGATAGCACCATGCCAAGATCACGTGACAAGTGCTGCAGTCCAAGTCGATCGGAAGGTTTTGACGGTTAATAAATTAAAATGCCGCGCATGTCTTCAGTGATGACAGCGTGTCTCCAAAATGTGTTAAGAAATATGCAGGTGGCATTTGGCACATTAAGACTGCATACTTGCGAACCCCCGTGTCTGTGTGAGTGTGTGTGTGTGTGTCTGTGTGTCTAAGAGAGAGGGAAAGAGAGGGAGAGAGAGAGAGAGAGAGAAAGAGAGGGAACGTTGCCCAACAAGATAGGACATTTTCTGTGTGAATGCATGACTAAATCCATTTCTGCATACATAACACATTATCAGTTACATTGTACATACAACATGTATTGCAGAGTGACCAATGTATTTCCAGATGTGTGCAAGTGTGAGTTCAGACAACAGTGCATCCTTGCATACTGTAATCTTCTCTGTACATGTTGGACATTTGGTAATGTTCACATTCTGTATAAAATACACTGCACGCTGATATATTGTTCAATCTTCAGACCTTTCTTATTTATACATAACACTTCTTAATGTCCAACTTGCCTCATGTTTTGGGCAAAATACCCTTTGTTGACATGCCCAGACTGAGACAAGATGTTTCATGCCATTTTCACCTCGATACATCCATTGGTTCGGTTCCCATCCGTAGCATTTCGTGTTAGCCGTGTTAGCATAAAGACTTGAATTCTAAAGGAGTCATTAGCCTAGCTCTGTCAAAAAATAAACCTTTCAGCAACTCAAAGGCTGTCTTGTTTACACAATGTATCGTGTGTATTTGAAATACATCTATTGGATTTTTTATATTTATAAATGGATTTATATTTTTATAAATGTGTGTTTTTTATAAAAAACACATTCAGTCATTTTAGGAAAATTTAGACGGTAGGAACCAGGGTAGGAATTTCACGGCCGCTCAGTCTGGCCATATTGCCCCTTAAAAAGTTACATGCCCAGTTACATGCACAGTGGCCTCAATACTCCAGCCACACTGTCCCAGTGGATTTTGTGCTGCTCTCTACACATGGTAGTATTATTAGATCGATTATTAGATCTCTACAAGTTTTCTAGAGTTTCTACAAGTTATCTGCTGGACAATTCGGCTGATTATATTTTAACTGGCCGGCACTTTATTAGCGAGCATACACTGGCTAACATAAACTCAGCCAGAGGTGAAAGTAAGCCAGTACAGTCCGGTACTCCATACCACTACAAGAAGAGGGGAAAGCTACCTTCCAAAAATCCACTGTAACCTACCCACCGTGAACATATGTAACTATGATCACATTTTCAGCAAGAAAACACATTTACGAACATTAGGTCAACAAAATCATCAGTTAGGCTGTGTTCAGTGTGTTTGTGTCCAGCACTGACCTGCTGTGGGCTTTTAATCCATGCTGTAGAGAACACCGCTGCCTTTCCAAAACTGTCCAGTTTTCAGCTGATCTCCGGTTGGTGACTGTATTAACACCACGTAACTCAACTTTCATTGCAGCTCGAGTGCTATGGGTTTTGGCAGGCCAGTCAGTTGTTTCTTTAAAAAAATATACATACAAAAAACACTATTCACACGTTATATGCACTAGCAGCTGTTGCATCATCACCAACAAGATCCACAGATTCAATTAAATATAGCCACAATATTATTAGTGCACTGCCTTGATCAACTCAGAAAGACAAAACGTGCAAGGCCTATATGTTTCACTAGAGCTATAATATTCCAGCCTGAATAGTAAGCCTTTTGGCAGGTGTAGCTGAGAGTGAGTTTACTTAACATGCTTTATATACTTAACATGTGGTATCAGACACTGTCAACGTGCGGCACCAACACGGAAACACAGCATCACCATCTACCCAATTGCTTGGCGCCCTTAGTGGAAACCTCAAACAATGCCAATCAGATACAACATTAATAAACAATGTTGTATAAACCACAACTCTACAATAACTTTATCTCTTTTTAGTAGAATAAAAAATAGGTCTTACCAGCATTTGTAAATGAAATCCATCCTTAGATCCATTTTGACAAAACCAGTGGCGTCGTTAGGCCTATTTTAGGGGGGCTGAAGACCCCCTAAAATATTCTTAAGACCCCCTAAATAATTTGGTGTTGTGAATAAGAGTTTAAATAAATAATCATACAACCTGTCATTATTCACTTGAATATAATCCTAAATCTGTCAGTTTCCCTTCACTTCACAGCGTAAGGTAGAGAGAGCCCCTTCAGTGCGTCGTTATCCAATCCATTCCACTTGTTCATATAGAGAACGCCCACATCACAGAAAATCCAGTCCACGTTTTCCCTGCAACCTTGCTTGCAGTCGGTACCTGCAGCGTGTGTGTACCTTTGAAGCACACAGAGCCGAATAGAAGAGCATTAGGAGAGGAACGTGAACGGATGAAAAATGGATATAAGAATGTTTTTCAAGAAAGTAAGTGTTCACCACTGCTGGCAGTAACAATTAGTTAGCTCCAGCCCCCAGCTAGCAGCTGAAAGTCCCATGTAATTAATAAACCAAATGCTCCATGTTTGACAAATAAAAACCTGGCTTGCATACTATGGACAATCTCTGCGCACGTCTTACCTCTGTTGTTTTGCGGTCAAAAGTTACATTCCAGCTCTAAAAGAACGCTGCTACTTAGCTAGCTAGTTAGTCTGAAATGCATTGTGAAGGTCCCGGTTGTTTATAGAGTTGGAGTGACTTGCTTCTGGAGCATCAGCTGTGTTTCTCACTTTACGCATGGATGCGTACAGGAGCTGAGCTCATTCACGTATGATTATCATCAGTGGATAATAATAATAATAATAATAATAATAATAATACATTAATAATAATCACTCCACCACCCCTATTGACCTGTAGGAGTCAGGGCAGAGGAGCACAGAGAGTGAGAGGGGAGAGACTTTTGCTGGAAAGGTGAGTAGGAGAGTAATGATTAGAAAGTGGAGGAAGCCAATATATATATATATATGAAAGCCAAATTAACCTGACCCAAATATTACTTTAATTCAAGTAGTTAAGTAATATTTTTCAGGGCTTGAAATTACAACCATTTTAGTCACATATGTGCCCAAAATGTAATCTGTGTGACTTCAAAATATTTGGGAACAAACTATTACTGTGTTGTGAGCAAAAGTCATGGCATTAGCCTCTATGTTATTAATTCAATTCACTGTGTTTCATTGTATCTTGAAAGTTCAGGCAGAAGGAGATGCTGAGGGAAAAAAAGATCAACAGGCAAGGTCAAGTCAGAGAGCAAGGAGATCCAGAGATGGATCCAGAGGCAGAGGAAGATCAAGTT
>OMLF01051880.1:0-12884 GCA_900302615.1 Holocentrus rufus
GCTACTCTGCAGCTTAGCAGTTTTCTCTCTCTCTCTCTCTCTCTCTCTCTCTCTCTCTCTCTCTCTCTCTCTCTCCCTGACTCACCAGAAAAAAACCTGCTGAGTCAATATTGATGAGCTGTGTTAACGTGTCAAAACGAAGCGCTGACTTTCTCAGAAGTCTCGACGTGCAGTTTCAGGTTTACAGTAACAGAGGGGGCGGGGCCTGCCGCCGTGTCAAACTGCAGCCTGTTATTATTGTCTTCATCATTAACCCTTCGGCTGACATCAGCACCCTGCGGCTGCACGATTCAATGTAAAGCCACAACACAACATATAAATAAAACTGCAGTGACCATCAGGCATGACTGTGCAGAATCAGGTTCACTGCTGAGACACACGACTTTCGAACAAACAGGCCGGCTTCAAAAAATGTAATTAAACTGTTGGCATCACAAAGGTGAGATAACATCATGTGGACGGAGAGCTGGTGAAGCCTCGTCTGTGATTACTGTAAATGGAGCTGATATCACCATTTTGCACAGAGATATTTTGATGTATTTTCCCAAATGAATGTAGAAACACAGCAGACAGAAGTGAGAGCGCCTCTTGTTTCCATGGAGCCTCCCACACCGAGCTGTCACTCAAATGCCGGAAAAGCAACCCCAGAATCAGGCATTTTGATTTTAATTAGTGGGATAATGTGAAGTCTTGACACACACAGAGAGAGAGAGAGAGAGAGAGAGAGAGAGAGAGAGAGAGAGAGATCACACTGCTGGATCCAGCTGTTTACATTCACAAACATCTTCACGTGGCTGCTGCAGGAGTCCAACCTGTGACCTCCTGACCTTTTTGTTTAAGAGACCAGGCCACTCTGCTGCACCCTGGACTGACTGAACCAACACACACACACACACACACACAGACACACAGAGTGAATACATGTCATGTGTCTGTGATCTGCATCCTGGTCTGACCCAGTGCTGCAGAAGATCATCTCACCAGCAGATCTTCCACTCTGGCTGTAGGTGTGTGACTGGCTGGACTCTCCAAGGACCAGGACTGGAAAACATCTTCACACACACACGCACGTCTGCACCCTCAAACTGCCTGCTGCAGGGCTGCAGGACGCCATACCTGACCACAGTGACCGTGTTGTGCTTTGTGGAGGCTGTGCGTGCGTGCGTGTGTGTGTGTGTGTGTGTGTGTGGTCTCACCTTGTTGAGGGAGGGGACCAGCAGGCCTCGCCATTTCGGTGCATTCTCCTCGTTGAAGAAGTCGTACTGCAGCTGGGCGGCCTGCATGGCTGCTTCCCGCACACGGAGCCCGGCAGGACGCGCTCACGGTTTTACATTAAGGTGCCAGCGGCTCCCGCAGTCTTGCATGGACGGTGAAATATTCCGTGCCCGAACATCCACCAGAGAAAGGCCGCTCCTCCAGAACAGCTGTTGTCAGTGCGACCATCGCATCGGCGGCTAACGCTAGCTAACGTTCCATCCAGATGTTCGGTGCAGCTAGCTAGCTTACGGCTAACCTTCCTGCTAGCCGTCTCCAGCGGGTGTGTGTGTGTTTTCTCACCGGGGTGATGACATGGTTACCGCTAATAAGACACCCGGGGTACTTGCTGTGACAGGTCAGGGGTTTCCCCTGAGCTAGCGCTGCTGAGCTGGCTTGTTGATCGGTTAGCTAGCCAAACAGCACGTAGCCTGACTGGCTAATTTTAGCTGCAGCTAATTGGCGATCGATCCATAAGCAGACGGCTGGTCCTGCTGAACTGACAGTCTCTCCGCGGCAACAGACGCCAGTTAAGGTTCAGTTATCCTGTTCGGACTGACACCGGGGGTAAAATATGGTTTAGTTGGTGTTTGAAGCAGCTGTGTGTTGGTCCGGTTCAGTCATCCTCTGTGCTCTGCCCGCTCCGCTGCACAATCAACCATTTTAATAGGGACTCCGGCAGGGCGGCTAGCTAACATTGTAGCTCCATTATTTTTGCTTTAATCCAACAAAAAGCCTCCGCTCCGCTCTGCTCCCTCGGTACAAACACAGTGAAGCCCGGTTCCGCCGCGGCAGCCCGGGACAAACGCGGAGCTAACGGCCCCGGTCACAGGAATATTTGTAGGGTTGTTTTGACTCCAGTGCGGTTGTAGAGCAGCTGAGCATGCGCACTGCGGAGCTACTGACGTACACGGGCTGCTCCTTCTCCGTGTCTGCGCATGTGCAGATGTGGTAACAGTCCAGACGGAGTGTCAGCAGCGTCAGCAGAGGAAACACTGCCGATCCGCATGATGGGAGATCAGGCGGCGAAAACAATGCAGCTCTCTCTCTCTCTCTCTCTCTCTCACTCTCTTTCTCTCTCTCTCTCTCTCATACACACACACACACACATACATTTGACATTTATTATACGCTTAAAACCGCCTTTATTGCTGTTATTTATGAGGCATGCAGTAATAGTGATGTGATTTCAACTGGAAAAGATGGAGATATAACCTACCAGTCCCGTGACAGCTGTAAGGCTGACCAAATTCATTAGGATTTGTTTTATATAGTTTTACCTTTCTTCATGCCATCACTACATCATATGCTGCTCCAACAGGAATCACAGTGGAAAGATGCCTTGGGATTTTTTTAAGAGTAAGCAAACTAATGTTAGTGTTCATGTTTCCAACAGATAAAAACAGTGTCACCCAAATTAAACTATTAAAGTAAACCAGGTCTGTTGTAAAAGATGCTAAGTTCTACCACATTTGTGCAGCACATGTATATCAGAGGGGAGAACATTTAAAACAGTGTGGTTTCTGTCTGACTGAGGCTTTGTGAGAGAAAACCAGCACAAATCCTGCAGTCTTCAGTGAGGACTGACAGTTTCTGGGATGTTCCACCACAAAACTCTGAGCTGCTTTGATGCTTCTGTTGCAAAGTACATCTTTTAGTTGAGTTGCTCTTGAAATTATATCAAAGACCGCGGGGGAAATAAGCCTCTCCTCCCAGTGGTGTAGTGGAGAGTATGAACAGGTTTACAGAGTATACCCATGTTCTCTGCTGGCTGTTGACAGCATAATCACCAAACAGCCAAACAGTCATTGAAATATACAGCACAGAGTACACTGACTTCCTCCTCAGTTATCTACACACATACTTCACAGTATACCGACCTCATCACTACAGCCCTGCCTCCGCCCTGCTCTAACATCCACACCAGGATTCTTCTCAGTTTAAGATGTGTGAAATGTGTTCTTTGGAGATCTGCTGTCTGTCTGCTCTTCTTCCAAACCACCAGGTGGTGCACTGCCTGTGCATATGAGGAAAAATGCAGCTTACATGTAGAAATGATCCCTATTTGTAATAAACACAGCAGCTTAAACAAGCACATTTTTACCGTTGTTTCCGATCACACTGCCTCTACTTCACACCACTGCACTGTAAAAGAGGATGTGCCACTTTCAACACAACATGTTGCTGTTGTGTGAAAACCTCCCAACTTCTGTTTTGGTGAGTTTAGGACTCTGATCTTTAAAGCAAACCCTGACCAATTTACACTTTGGGGACACAAGCAAAACATGTTGTTAATAATGTGCTGTGTTGTCCCATAGTAGACAGATGAAAATGGCCATGTGCTTCTGTCGATACATCAGATCTAATTAGATGAACCTTTATTGGTTCCGTGGGGAAACTGGGTGGATAAAAGTACTCAAAGAAAAACACATAAAAGAAAAAATAAAAAGGAATAAAAATAAAAGGAATATAAAAATAGTGATAAATTATAAAAAACATAGACAGAAGCAATATGCACAAATGAGAGAATATTGCAATATAGAAAAAACAAATATATGACATAAAGGTTATTGAGAAGAGATGACAGTCACTCTGATGTCATTTGTAGTCAGTTATATTCTTTATTTACAGCTGAACATCAGGATGCCAACAGACCACTGGAGATCAATGTACAAGAAACACTGCAGCATCCAACAGGGGGACAGGGTATGAAGGGGTATCAGGGGGTATCACAGAGTATCAGGGGGTATCACAGGGCATGACGGGGTGTCAGGGCACATCAGAGGGTATCGGGGGTATCACAGGTTATGACAGGGTATCAGGGCACATCAGAGGGTATCACAGGTTAAGAAGGGGTATCAGGGCATATCAGAGGGCATAACGGGGTGTCGGGGCATATCAGAGGGTATCGGGGGTATCACGGGTTATGATAGGCTATCAGGGCACATCAGAGGGTATCGCAGGGCATGACGGGGTATCAGGGCATATCAGAGGGTATCACAGGGCATGACGGCATGTCAGGGCATATCAGAGGGTATTGAGGGTATCACAGGGCATGACGGGGTATCAGGGCATATCAGAGGGTATCGGGGTATCACAGGGCATGACAAGGTATCAAGGCATATCACTAAATGTGTTTATTTATATATTGAGAGAAGCCAAACACAGGTTAATTGAACATTTTGTACAATGACAAAGATTCATTCGCTCATTCTTTCATCAGAGGGTATCGGGGTATCGGGGGTTTCACAGGGCATGATGGGGTATCAGGACATATCAGAGGATATTACAGGATATCAGAGGGCCTCTGAGGGTGCAGAAGTGCAGCACAGGGTATCAGGTAGTATCAGGGGACATGAAAAGATATAAGGTTATCAAGGATCATCACATGGCATTGGGGACATAAGGGAGTATCACAGGGCACTAGAGGGTACCGAAGAGTATTAGCGGGCAACTGGGGGCACTGGGGGGTATCAGAGAGTATCAGGGGTATTAAATATCGGGGGTATCTGAGGATACCACACTGGAGAGTATCAATCACCGGATGTTATTTGGTTACATTCTTTATTTAAAGCTGAACATCAAGATGCCAACAGACGACTGCTTGTCAGTGTACAAGTAAGAAACACTTCAGCATTTAACATGGGGGGACCACAGGGCAACAAGGGGGTATCACAGGGCGTATGAGGGTATCCCTCTGATACTCCCTGTTATTACATGGCATCAGGAGATACTGGGACATGAGAAGGTATCAGAGGGTACTAGAATGTATCAGGAGCCATAGGGGGCATCAGAGGGTATCAAGGATCAGAGGCCATGAGGGGGTATCAAAGGGTAATGAGGGTAACAGAGGAAACAGCTGGCAACAAAGGGTATCAGGAGGCACTGGAGAGTATCAGACGACATCAGGGGGTATCATGGGGTATTAGGAACTATCAGAGGGAATAGGGGGAGTCAAAGGGCAGGATGGGGTATCAGAGGGTATCAGGAGGTGGTGGGGAGTATCAGAGGGCATCAAGGGCCATCAGATGGTATCAGCGGATATAAGAGGATATCAGAGGGCATCTGAGTATCGGGGAGTATCAGAGGGTATTGTGGGGTATCAGAGAGCATCAGAGGGTATAAGAGGTTATCAAAGGGCATCAAAGGGTATCAGAGGGTGCCAGGGCACATCAGAGGCAATCAGAAGTTATGAGGAGGTATCAGAGGGCATCACAGGGTATTGAGGGATATCAAAGGGTATGAGAGGGTATGAAGGGGGCATCCAGCCTACTGCAGTATCAGACTGAGCAGAATACGACTGAAAGGTCTTTCTGAATTGAAGGTCCACTTCTAAATTCAGCAAATGTTTAACACATCAAGGAGCACTCAGTTCCATAAAATGTCAACTTTACAGCTGGTTCAGCTGTTAACTCCTGGACTTCATGTGTCACGTTTTTACCCTCCTGCAACAGAATCCACCAGTCACTTTCACTATACTACCAGCCAGGATCTTGCTGATGTCTGGTGTCTGTCCAGCTCGTGTGTTTCAGGGTGAATGGGGTCAAACAATAGTTGACATCTACTTATTCCTTTAATTGTGTTTCATAAGTACAGGACTCCAGGCTTGTTTGAACCAGATGTGCTGTTGTAAATGTTCTCCAAATGTACATGATGTGCCTCAGGATGTGATTATGCCTCTTCAGCTTGTTGGTTACATTTCACTGTGGACATCAGTCGCTGGCTCAGCTAGCAGGCCTATGGCTGAATGCATTTACAGACAGACTTTTTGCTCTTTAAACTGGAACAATCAAGTACTTCATACATAACACTGTTTGACTCATTCACAAGTTTCTCTTATCCAGGTAAAAAAAAAACACTGTATAGTTTTATATACATGTGTGTTTGATAACTGAGTCTGTGTGGTTTCTGTTTAGACGGCCTCGCTTATCCAAACCCACAGAACAGAGATCTGAAGTGTTTGGATGTCTGAGATATATTGCCAAAACATTTTTGAAATTTCACTCTGGCAAATGCAGCATAGTTTACCGAAGAATAAATAAATAAATATATAAATAAATACATAAACAAAGTACATGTCACCCCAACTCTCCTGTTGTCTTTAATGTTTGCATTTGTCTGTTTTTGTTTGTTGTTTTGGGATTTTGGAGGAGAATTTAAATGAAAAATAGTCTGTAAGTCCTATTCTAGATATAACATGATAAAACATATCATGAGATGACATAACAACAGGACATAATGTTATAACATGCATGGCATATTGTAACATGAGAGCAATGACATGACATTTTCATACATCATACATGCATTCAGTGAAGGTTTAAAACCAAGGTGGCAAACAAACTGTTTGGTCCACCTGCCACAGTGTCTGGTTTTATCAGCCACTTCGATTTTTTTACCAGCTCTCTGATCACAGATAGCCTACTGGGTCATACTGGGTCATACTGGGCCATACTGGCTGGGTGGCAGGCCTTATCAGGAAAAATAAATTAACGGATTTGTTGGAATTTCTAACTATCTGGCTCATCTGAAGTGATGTCACTGCACATAATATTCTTGGTTCAGTTGATTTTGCCATCTAAACATGATTAAACATGGCGAGGAAGAGGATGTCATGTTTAGTTGACTTTAGACGTGGACGCTGAAGGATGAAGTAATACAATCGTTTATCTTAACGTTATAAGCCTCACAGTAATGTTATGTTTAACCGGATGGTCCTGCCAGTCTCCCAGTCTGGTACTACTCGGTGTCTCTGTGGTCGCTGTTATAGCAGCTACTGTATGTTTAAGTGGACATGTCATACAAGTCAGTTTGTTTGTTTACTAACAAAACAAGTCTCTATACATCCATTTTCTTGCTATATCTTAATCTCATTTGTTTTGAATGACGGTGTCTGACACTCTTCGTAGTGATTGGCTGGTTGATAAGCTGTTGAGCTGTTGATGTCAGAGTTTCTAAAAGTAAGAGTGGTAACTGTGCAGCCCCTTCCCATAGGATTACATGTAAAAACAATGGTGTCAAAAAAAACCTATGTGTGTTCACACCCTGTTTTATTTAACCTGCCGCAGCGTCTGGTGGACTAAAAAAATCCACCTGCCACTGCAAACATTCACCTGCATCTGGCAGGTGATAATTTTCCATCTTGATTAAAACTGTAGAAGGCCTGATTAATTTTGTGAAATGAATGATACACAGAACAAATGTGTCTTTCAGTGCTTAAAACACTGATGCTGATGATTTGTCTGCTATGCAGGCTGCGGTGTAATCCAGAATATCTATTGACGATCTATATCTATAGACAGTCTACTTCTCCACTAGGCTTCATTGGACAATCCAACATGTTTATTCAAAATTAATCCAAGGGAGGAGGTGGGTCACAGTTTTTTTTTTATTATAAATCACCTCATCAAATCAGACTTTATAACTGAAATCCTTCAGATTGGACGAACCGTCTTTAACGATGGACGTGCAGCAAACTGTGACTGTGACGCTGAAAAATGTCTTCTGACATGGAATTAAAGAACGTGGTCCTGTGTCTGAAATATTCAGTTAGCAGAATATCAATGTTGTGTTGCTTCATATTTCATCATTTATGAAGGTTTTCTTTACTGAATTGTTCTGAAGTCTGAGGTTTGGATAGCGAGGTCCTACGCTGTGTGTGTGTGTGTGTGTGTGGGTGTGTGTGTGTGCGCATAACTGAAGGTACATTTAGATACATCATTAACACCAGTACTGTGTATAACACTCAACAGGGGATGCAGCTGTGCGGAAACACCTGCCATCCCGTCGCATTACAAACACCGGCTTCAGAGCAAAAGTGCAAGTCGTCGAACACAAGTTAGCAACAAGTCTGCGCTTTCCGCGGCGCCGTGAACACACTGGGAGTCCGTCCAACCCGCCGCCACTCAACCAAGAAACCTCCTCTCCGGCTCAGCCTGGCTCACCACACTCATCCAACAAACGCTGACCAAGCCTGCCGCTCGCTACGTGGTCGATCCCTCCTCCTCTTCGTCGGGACGCTTGATTGACAGCTGGCTGGTTCAGACCGAGGACTCGCGGGCGGTCTTGGAGCGCAGGGCTTTGGCCCGGCTGAGGAAGGGGTAGGTGGTGCCGAGGCAGCCGGAGGCCACGGTCAGGCCGAGGCTGGCCCAGGCGCAGCAGATGGACCAGCCGTAGCCGTGGTCCACGTCGCCCGGCAGCCCGTAGATGAAGGGCGGGTTCCTGGAGAGGTCGTAGGTCACGCTGGCCGCGTACGTGCACAAGGAGATGGTGCAGAAGATCCCTGGTGGAGACAGAAGCCACGTCATTCACCTGGTGAACTTGAAGAAGTGTGAGCTAATCACAGTGTGAGTTTTATTCACTGGTCAGTGAGTCTGTTGTTGTTGATCATTTTCATTGTCATTTTATCGATTTTTGTAAAAGTAACTGATTAATCGTTTAGTGATCAAACTGAATCCAAAGTCTGATGGAAGTGATCAGAGTCATAAGTGTCTTCAAACTGCTTCCTTAAAAACCCAAAGTATTACTTTTATAATGATATGAGCGGAGAAAAGGAAGACTAACTGGTTAATAAATGAATGGTTTCAGCGTCGGTTTGTTCGCTCCGTTGTGCGCTCTGGTCTGAACTGAACTTCCTCCACAGCAGCTGAGTGGGTTTTGGCATTTTTGAATCACTGAACGGAGGACGGAGCGAGCAGCCTTCATGTTCAAATCCTCCTTCAAAAGGCACAAAATGCAAACGCCAAAGCAGACTTGTATCCCAGTGTTCAGCATGCTGGCTCTTTTCTAGAAGCTTCTGTTGGATCTCCGCTTTCATTTCTTCCCTCTGACTTACAGACTGAGGATCCTAATGTCAAAACTACCTGACCTGTTTTACCTTTTCTGTCTTTATTCTGCTGTTTTATTATGATTTTATTATATTTTTACTGAGTCTTTGTTGCTTTTGTTTATAATGTAGTTAAACTTCTTTTAAAGTGGTTTGTTATAATGACAGAATTCACCTGGTCACAACTTACATTGATGCTATTTATGCCTTTTAATGAACAAATTGAACTAATTGAGCTAATTAACTAATTGGACTTGACAGTTTGAGTCCATCAGGCCGGTCTGTGTTGTTGTTGTTCCTGCTGCTCGCCAACAGAGGGCGACACACGCTGCAGATGACTTTGTGAACCCTGAAAGGACCGAGACTCAGCACGAGGCCACCCTGCTGACCCCAACACACAATGCATATTAAAACACACACACACACACACACACACACACGTGTACCTGCCATGAGGAAGAGCAGGCCGGAGACGTGTTGGGTCAGACTTTCCTCCCAGAAGAAGCCAACTGAAGCCACGATGCTGCCACACAGCAGGACGGCAGCCGCCATGCCGAGGAACCCTGCTGTGATCCTCCTCAGGTCTGACACACACACACACACACACACACACACAGAGTGAGAGAGAGAGAGAAAACACATTAATAAAGATACCTAAGCATGAGGGGGAAAAAAGCACACACACCAAGCGTTTCCATGACAACTGCCTCCAGCTAACCCCTTGCTGTCCCTCCATACTGTTACATAAGGTTGTCATGGTGCGCTTCTATGGCAACGAGTGACAAGTCACAGCGAGGCGGAAGCCTACACACACTGCCTATATGTTAATATTAATACTACTGACAGCGGCCGCAGCTCCGAGAGGCTCAGGTGGGAAGTTCAGCACGTTCACACGTTTCCATGACATGAGCTCAGTGTCTGAAGGACTTCAGCAGGTTTTCGTCTGATTCTGCTGCTGCTGAACCACTGAACCCGTCTGCAGCTGCCCTGCTGTTTGACTTCTGCCTGCTACACTGTGACGCCGTGACATGAGTCCGTTTGGACGTTGTGAGCGACTGCGTTGTTGATGCACACCAACAAGCTGGCGGCGCCCCCGTTTGGCAGAGTCGGCACTTTGTTTTAACGCCAAAACCACCCGGGTCACAAGGACACAAGGAGAAAGATCCTCACAGGAAAATACAAGGCTGCAACAGCCAGGAGGAGGATTCTGGTTTTTAAAAGTAGAACCTAAAATGCAACTCGCCTTTACTTTAAATTTCAATCTGAAGATTCAGTGGATGAACAGATTTATTGAGAACATGTCAAATATTGAGACACGACGTCACCTGATGTCTGAACCGCCTCACAGCTTGATGCTCCCATGCACACTTTCATAAAGACCAGAACGAGCACCCGGCCAATCAGAGGACCATTTCAGATTCAAGATTCAACAGGTTTATTGTCACAATGACTCACACATCCATGAAGGACTGAAACACAAACCGGATTAAAGAGAGTGAAAAGGTTAAAAGACAAATTATTTAGCACTTTGTGGCTGAGGGATTAAAAGACTCTGTTGGTGTTTCTCTTGTCCGGGGAGATCTGAACTAATCTGAATTGATGATCTAATCCAGTTTAATCTGATCTAATCTGACCCAATCTGGTTTGATGTGAGTCAGTGTGATTTCACCTGATCTGATCTGCACTGAGGACTGTTTATGTTTTGGTGTGTGTGTGTGTGTGTGTGTGTGTGTGTGTGTGTTGCAGTGCGGTGTTGGTTGGCTCCCTCTGACTTTGATGAATGTTCTCTGCGGAGCCGAGCCGCTGTAATAATGGACTCTGGAGAGCTAATAAGTTTCTCTTTGCCCAGATGACATTTACTTTTCTGCCTGCTGACGTTTCCTCCGCCCGACCTGCGACGTGCCGTTCAGGGGTCGGGCGGCGCGCGGGAAACGCCGGCGCTGGGAAAGGTTAACTTTACATATTCATGTTGGTGTGCGGACGGCGGGCCCCCCTGCACATCATGTCCGCCGCCCGACCCGCTCGGCAACACGAATACCAATGAAGAGCCAGCAAATGTTATCGGAGTAGTACTATATCTGCAACACACAACACACACAATACACAATACACACAATACACACAATACACACAATACACACAATACACACTGCTGGAGGAGGGACCACTGAGACGTTAACCTGTTAGAATCCGCTGGATCACTGCTGGATTTTTACAGATTGGGTTAGGGTTAGGCAAGACACACACACACACACACACACACACACACACAAGTAAATTTTGAGGGATTAATCCTAACATACTGCTTACTATAACTGCTTCTAACTGTACAACTACTACTAATAATATATTTTTATCTTAGTAATAATATTACCAATATAAAATAATTTATATTGTTAGTATTGCTAGTCAGTTAAACTTTTTTTATTGTTACAAAAGACGTGGTCACGGCGTTCGGGATTCTCGTATTTAAAGTAAGATTTGGTTATTGGAATATTAGATAAAGCTTTACATCCAAACAATCTTTTTTTACCCACCATGTTTGTCCTTACAGATGGAAGTACGCTGCGTTTTGACTGTTGTCTCAATGTTTTCGTGTCGTCGGTTAGAAAACTTCCGCTGAACCGTCAGTGAAAATAGTCCTCGTGCACACTCCTTATACCAGAAATAATACCAACATTTCTACAGCAGCTGTGATAAATGGAGGTTCCAACTCCATGTTCTTTTGTGTGTGTGTGTGTGTGTGTGTGTGTGTGTGTGTGTGTGTGGACTCACGCAGCAGATGCCACTCGTCCTGCTGGATGGTCCTGGTCAGGTTCAGAGGGATGTTCCTCAGCCGGATCGGCTGGGAGAAATGGTATTTAACCGCCGTGCATCGATCTGCGATTCCTGCAGAGAGGAGAGTTTCATCTGAAAGTCACATCAGACACACAGCTGTGTGTTCACTTTATAGCTCCTGACTCCTGACTGTATTCTAACTGCACAAACTTTACTTTTATCACCTTCCTGTGTGTTAGTGAATACAGTGTGAATGAAAGGTGCGTGTGCGTGTGCGTGTGTGTGTGTGTGTGTGTGTGAAGCAGCTTGTTGTGGTGTGTGTGTAGATCCATTCAGTAACGTTGTCAGTAAAAGTGAATAGTGTGATAAGGTAGATTAGTTTCCAAATGTATCTTACTGTGACACAGTAAACTGTCTTGTCTTTAGCCCTAGTCTCTACTCCAAAACATGAAGAGTTGGAGCTTGACAAGAGTCAGCTCAGTTAACCTGAACAAACTGTTAGCTAGCTAACTAGCCAGCAGGCTAATCATCTTACTGTTAACATGCTAACGCTAGCTGCTACGTTAGCTAAAGTGCTAATCAGATGTGTTAACATGAAGACAGTGATGGTTAGTTGAACAGATATTATGGTTAGCTAGCAAACAAGCTGACTTTATCTAAACACTAAATCAATCACATGGATCAGTGATTGATCGGTTCTCAGTCAGAAACAGATGTGTCAGGATTTTATTCTTCCTGGGTTCAGTGAAGAGTTTCTGCCTCCCAGAATTTCTGAGAGGTTTCCCCACAACGTCAGGAGGAAAATTATGTCGGAAACACAGAACACATGGTGTTTGTTTTATCATCAAATTCAAATGTGTTGAATATCGACACAAAATGACGTGACAGCAGCATTCAGTCCTTAAATATCAGTGTTCAGCTTTCATTTGGAAACAAAATGGAAAATTAATTCCTGCGCACGCGCGCACACACACACACACACACACACACACACACACACACACACACACAGAGAAAACACAAATTA
>OMLF01051887.1:0-26684 GCA_900302615.1 Holocentrus rufus
TCCACTTTGCGCATGCTTTTATATCCACTCATTTAATTGCAGACACGTGGGTGTGTTAATTGCTCATCAGTGTTAATTGTTTATGTGTCTCTGATGTGGACTAAATGTTTTCACATTTATTTATTATGACAGTTTCCCAGCATCACCTCTAAGTGTCGCCAAAGGAGCAACAGCTGTAGAAACGTGCGTACGCCAGTCATGAAGTTGGCGTGAGGCACCACACGTTTCCACGGTCATTTCACTCTTGATACATCTGCACAAAGAGCGTACGCCACATTTTTGTGCGTACGCACCCTTTGTACATGAGGCCCCAAGTAAGCCATTTCCTGCGATTTTACATATACTCTCTTCATTTGGTTTGTATACTCTGATGATGATTCTCAATACTACATTATAGGACCAATTAACCTAAAGATATGACCGATTTGATTATCTTTACTTTTTTTCCTTTATCATGTTGTATGTTAACAAATACAGAAATATATCAATCACCTTGATCTTTGATAACAATGGTAGAATATTGCAATAACATACTGAGAATTCAAGATAGATATTTTATTCATGTGCACCTCAACATCAACATACATTGTTTATTGTCTGTAAAAAAAATGTATTTTTGAAATTTCTGATTCATTTAGGAGAGAGAAAGAGAGAGAGAGAGAGAGAGAGAGAGAGAGAGAGAGAGAACATAAGGTAAAGCTGTAAACCTTCTCTTCCTTTCTTGTACTTCTAAGTGCTTAGTTGAGGCAACTGGACTTGATAGAGTTTTTAGAAGGCATTTTGCCTCTCATCCAAAAAGCTTCTTCAGTTCTAACTGACTGGTTGGGAGACCCAGGTATCCTCTTGCAGGGTTGTTCTACCTAGAGAGTCGTTGTGAGTCGTTCAGGTCACATGTAAGTCGTTGACCCACCTGGCCATCATGTGGGTCATTAGGGTCACATGAGTCATGGTGTGAATGGGTGTTTAGCTTCCTAGGGAGGGCGATCTCAGGACTGAGTTGTAAGTGGCTGATAAGTGGTGTCGTAGGCCACCTCCTCTGTTCAGTGATGGTCTTTCCAGTTTGACGTAGATGGCTTCTTTCACTCCCCTTTCAAACCACCTTTGTCAAAACCACCAAAAGACACAGAACAGAAAGGGAAGAGAAGGACAAGAAGCACAACAACATTGTCATCCCCTACAATTCTAGGAGTATCAGAAAAACTGAGGAGGATTTTCAACAAACACCGCATCCCTGTGCACTTCAAGCCCAGCAACACCCTGAGGCAGAAGCTTGTACACCCCAAGGGCAAAACAGCCAGGCACAAGCAGAGCAATGTCGTGTACGCAGTCCAATTCAGTGAGGAATGTCAGGACTTGTACATTGGGGAAAGAAAACAACCACTCCACAAGCGCATGGCACAACTTAGGAGAGCCAACACCTCAGGTCAAGACTCAGCAGTCCATCTGCACCTGAAGGACAAGGGACACTCATTTGAGGACAACAATGTACACATTTTGGCCAGAGAAGACCAGTGGTTTGAAAGAGGAGTGAAAGAAGCCATCTACGTCAAACTGGAAAGACCGCCACTGAACAGAGGAGGTGGCCTACGACACCACTTATCAGCTACTTACAACTCAGTCCCTCCCTAGGAAGCTCAATACCCATTCACATTATGACTCATGTGACCCTAACGACCCACATGATGGCCAGGTAGGTCAACGACTTACATGTGACCCCAACAACTCACATGATGACCGGGGGATTCAACGACTCACATGTGACCTCAACAACTCACAATGACTCTCTAGGTAGAACGACCCTGCAAGAGGATAAATACCTGGGTCTCCCAACCAGTCAGTTAGAACTGAAGAAGCCTTTTGGATGAAAGGCGAAACATCTTCAAAAAACTCTATCAAGTCCAGTTGCCTCAACTAAGCACTTAGAAGTACCATGACCAGGATGAATGAGAATCTTCACAGACATATTCCTTTCTTGTACCGTTCCTCTATAAATGAATATTAATAAATTAATTTCTGAGAATAAAACACCATTATGCTCACTTTCTCTTCTCATCAAAATAGAATAAACAACATATTTGCTTGTTGCTAATTTCCAAGCCCTGATTTTGCTTTGAAAATGGGACACAGAATGTATCAAAGCTAAATGATCGGGATATTCCGGTTATATTCTAAATTAGCTATTTACTTTTTTTGTGTTCACGAAAGTATTTCATTGTGTAGAATGACAGAAAATGCAATGAAAATTTCCAAATGCCATCCTCATTTATGTCTCTAACACTCTCCAAGTCAAATTGATTTGCCACTGAACACAGTGCAGATAACCAGCTTTAGTAGGGATGAATATGTATGGTTTGATTTCCTTGTTCTCCGCATGTCATGACGCACAGCAGTTTTGTCAATATGAACATTTAACCACCGCCACCACTGCGTCAAAACACATAAACAATGAGTGAGTGAAATATTTTTCAAATCATGACAGATATCAAAGCAAACCAGAGCTTTGGTGCCCTATTTTTGTACAGGTGCAGTGGAATTTTGGTGAGGAGCCACACCAAAACTCCACTGTGCCAGAGACTGGCCGCGCTTTGTGCAGTGCACCTTTACGAAAATAGGCCCCTATAAGTTTGACTTAATAGAGTTACTTTCAGCCATCAGCACTATGGCTAATAGAAAAAATTGACATCAAACATTTAACACACCAACACTTAGAATGATGTGTCAATGTCCCACATTTGATAACAACTGTGGAATATTGCAGTAAATTAATAAATAAAAAAAAATAGCCCATAAATTGTGTGTGTTGTGTGTTGTGAGTGTTGAAAACGATGCTGGCGCCTGCTGTCACTCAATTTCCAATTATCTCTCTGCAGTCTGTGACTACATAGTGCAGGTGACCAGCCAGCTGGAATATACCACTTGAGTTGGAAAGGCGGGTGTAGAGCAAACTATGCTATCTAAATGCAGATAGAGCTGATATTTATTTTGTTTTTGATTTGTTTTTTGCTGTGTTGAATGTTTTATATTATTACTATTATTATTGTTGTAATTAGTTTTACAGAATTTTTACTTTCAAAAGGGGTGAAAAGTGGGGCGACAAAAATACTATTTTGCCGCCCCACTCTCAGAGGGGGCAACTGCCTGATTTGCCTAATGGTGTAGGTGCCTGTGCAGCCTGTATATTACCCATATGTTTTAACTTATTCTCCATATGTGATACACACTACTGCTGTATGCACTATGACACACATGCACCTTATGTATGTTGCTTGTATATTGTGTATTGTTCTGTAAATAACTTGTACATTGTCTGTATATTGTCTGTATTGCGGAGAGCCACCAACAACCGGAACCAAATTTCTTGTGTGTCTCAACATACTTGACCAATAAATCCAATTCCGATTCTCATTCTGATGTGGTGATATAGAGCTGGTTGGTTGAAACCTAATTTTCTAATCAAAATGAATGTACTTTTCCATACAACCCAGCCACAACTAAAAGCCAAAGCACAGCAGAAAGCAGTGGGGTGCATGTCAGCTAAATGACATACAGCCAATATACCTTTAGATCTCAAAAAAATAATTATTTCTCTGTATTTTGGTAAAAAAAGAGAGAGAGAGAGAGAGAAAAAAGCATCTGGGGATTTCTGCTTGTGGCACATGTGAAAAATAGGCTACACACCGAACTTCTAAATGAGGCAGCGCTGCTGTGTGGTATGAGCCGCACCTGAGATGCATGTCTCATGCGGGCTGTGTGGCTGCTCAAACCTGTTAACATGGGCGCCGAAATATAAAGCGAGAGGTAACTCAGTGTTTCAAGTCAGAAGAATGGCATTTTGCCCAAAACATTGGAGTATTCCTTTAAAAACTGAATTGAACTGCCAGGTGTAATAACTATTGATTGAAAAACTTGTGTCAAATGTGAGGGAAAACTCAGAACTGGAACACATTCAGCTGCAGTGTGAACATAGTGTCATGAAAAGAAGCGAGACGCTTGGGTTGCTCACGACTGCTAGTTTCTAATATGAACAAGCTTCAGACATGTCACGTTTTTACTCCGCACTCGCGCTCCCTAGTTACGTCAAAACAATGGACAACTACGGTAGTCACGCATGGCCAACAGGCTAGATCTCACAACATCTCCCACTTTTATAGAAAATAAACTCTGTAAGGTGTATGAAAGTATACTTATTTCTTCACTGGCATGGTTTTCTGACTTCCCATTTGTCCTCTTTCAGTCATTGGTTCCTATGAAAAGAAAGAACAAACACTCACACAGACCAAATAGGACAAAGTTAAGTGTCAACTTTTCAGTCTCTAAATCTGAGAGGCAGTTTAACCTCCCGGCCCCTTGAAGTCACTCTCCGAGGGGTGGCAGGCTGGAGAGGAGACTCCAAGGTGGGACCTGGCGATGGCAGGCTTGGTGATGGCACCCGTGGAGTAGCCACCGCTGCAGTGGGGGAACTACAATCCTGCTGTGGTGGGTCCGGATTGGCAGGCTGCAGTTGCTCAGCTGGGTGGACTGCTTCAGGAACAGCCTGAGGGTGTCGTCTGTTGCGCCGAGTCACTGTGCGATTGTCCATTTCCACCAGGTAGAATCTTGGCTCCTTGGACTTGCCAATGACCCTGGCAGGTGTTTTCCAGCTCTTGTCGAGCCATCGCATCCCATCGAACTTCACTCTAACATCTTGACCGGGGCGCAGCTCAGGGAGTGGACGAGCTGAATGTCTGCGGTTATAGAAGAACCTATACGCTTCCTTTGCTGTGGCATCCCTCCGGTTGACAAGGTCCCGATTGACTGGGCGTGGCAGTAGTCTTTTCAAGTACTGGGACCGTGGTGCGGATTTGTCATCCAGTCATCAGCTGGGCAGGGCTTGCTCCGGTTGCAGCAATTGGTGTTGAACGATAACACATCAAGGCTAGGCAGGGGTCAGGCTGTTTGAGGATGTGTTTAGCTGTTTGGATGGCTCTCTCAGCAGCCCCGTTCCCCTGAGGGTAGTGGGGACTGGAGGTTATGTGTTAGAAACCATACCTCTGTTTAAAGTCTCGAAACTCCTCCGACGAGAACTGGGTTGCGTTGTCACTGACGAGTTCAAGTGGAATCCCCCATCTCACGAAAATGTGTTTCAGCTTGCCGATAACCTGACTGCTTGTAATAGAGGTGAGGGGAACAATTTCAATGTCTTGAAAAAATAGTCCACTACAATAGGTCACGTCTCTATGTAGGTTTATGCTCTGCGCAGAAGTTGCACGATTTGACTTCTGTGTAATTTGAGCTCCTATGCTGGGCCACCAGACCGTTGATCTTGCTCGCTCAAGACACTTGGTTAATCCCTGGTGACCTTCATGCAGCTGGTTTAAGACGTCAGATCTGAGTGCTGTGGGAATCACAATATGATCTTGGTAGAGCACTAGACCATCTGATTCAGAAAGATGAGCCCTGGCTGCATAAAATCCTCGCAGGGGTGCGAACTCTGCCATTCTCTGAGGCCACCCTTTTCTGATCAAAGTGATTACTTTTTTTAGTTCAGTGTCGCTCTGCGTGGCTCTGCAGATTTCTTTAAAGTTTGAGTGACGTGATAGGCTTGCTAGCCACTATAGTGTTCACATATGCTTCGACCTGACTGTCTGTCTCCGACTTGCCATCTCCGTTCAGGGGGTGCCTTGAGAGCGCGTCGGCCACCACCAGCTGCTTTCCTGGAACATGCTCAGCAGTGACATTAAAGCGCATGAGGCACATAAGCAGTCTCTGACACCTCAGTGGGGCTCAAGGTAATATGTTGATTAGTGGCACTAAAGGTTTATGGTCTGTTTGGAGACAAACACAAACCATACCTTGGATGTAACGGGCAAAGCGCTCGCAGGCCCACACACTCGCCAAGCATTTGTTCTCAATCTGCGAGTACCTTTTTTCTGCATCTGTTAGAGTCCGGGAACAGAAGGTGACAGGCCGCAGCTCACCGTCATGGTCCTGCAGCAGTGCAGCGCCCAGTCCGCAACTGCTTGCGTCTGCACTGACCACTGTCGGTCGGCCTGCGTCGTAGTAACTGAGTGCTGGTGCGGACACAAGCATGGTTTCAGCTTTGTTGAAGGCCCGCTCTTGAGGCTCGCCCCAGATCCATGCACTCTCTTTTTTGAGCAGGCTTGTGATTGGGTGCAGTGTGGTGGCCAGCCCCACATTTGTGGGGCTGGGCATTTTGATGATGCTTTCCACCTTGCTGTTGTCTGGTTTTACCCCATCAGCGCTTATGATGTGCCCGAAGAACTGTAGTTCTGTTTTCCCAAAGTGGCACTTGGCTCTGTTGAGTCTGAGGCCTGATGCTTTAATTGTCGGTAGCACTGCATCCAGGCGGCGGTCGTGCTCCTCTTTACTGGATCCGAAGACGAGAATATCATCCATTACAACGACCTTCCCCTCCATGCCCTGGAGCAATTTGTGACAAGTCCCATACGTGTTGCCATGGCATTGCCCAGTAAGTTGCTTACATACTGTCCTTTAATGTGATCCAGTACCGAAATTTCTGCCCTTCATACATAGTGTTGGCGAGGAATTTACCTGTACACTTGACTTTTCCTCCCGGGCTGTACACTGGCGGCCTGGAACGAATCAGCCTGGGTCTCTGCTGTAACCTGCTGAATGTTGCCTCTGTCACGACAGCAGTGTCAGCCCCAGTATCGATTTTAAAGTCCACTGGGCTCCCATTCACCAGCAACTCAACATCCCAATCAGTGTTTGAGCCTGGCTCATCTATGACCATTGGCTCTGAGTCAGTCATGCCTTGAAGAAAAAGGCCTCCTATGAAGAATGACCTCCTCCGAATCTCCCATGGTCTCTGTCCTGACTTCTTTCAACATTTTAGTTTTACATACCACTTCAAAATGGCCTATCTTGTTACACCTTCTGCATCTTTTGTTACGAGCAGGGCAGCTTTCAGTTTTCTCCTCAATTCTGACACCATGTCATGAAAAGAAGCAAGACGCTTGGGTTGCTCATGACTGCTAGTTTTTAATATGAACAAGCTTCAGACATGTCACGTTTTTACTCCGCACTCGCGCTCCCTAGTGACGTCATCAGGTAACATTGTTGCTGTTTCAGTATAGTCATGTTGCTTTTCAGTCATGCACCAGATGGCTCTTCCAATGGCAGGTATTACCAGCAGTACGTTCAAATGAACTCAATTGCAGCTGTGATCATTTATATCATCCTTGGTAAAGCACTCACTAAATTAAAAAACTGTGGCAATGCAAAAAATTTTTTACTTTTCAATTATTACTTATCCACCTTGGATATTCATATATCCTGCATATTTGCACACACTATTTATAGTGTTAATAAATCTCATACTGTATATCTTATCTATATATCGTAGCACATTCATACTGCCCTTATAGTTATTCCACTTAAACATTTTTTACACTGCATTGCACGTTTACTGCTTGTTTTGCACTTCTGGTTAGATGCTGGTTAGAACTAAATTGTCTTAGTACTTGTACTTAGTGCAATGACAATAAAGTTGAATCTAATCTAATCTAATCTAAAATTTTGAGCCCCAGGTGTTAAATTGCGGCATGCTTGATATATCAACCTCTCAATTTCATTCTCCACATTAGTTAATATCAGTTATCGAGTTACAGTTCAGATCCTCTCTAGGTCACTTTCACCATGAGACATTATACACAGTGTATGCCCATACAGCACATTGCAACATGGAATACTTGTGCAAGTGTGAAAACATCAAAATATCACAGCTCAGATAGGTTCTAGAAAGACCACCATTTCAATAAACTCTATAAGTTTCAATGACATGCATTGTATGAAGCTGAATAAACAATATTGGAAGGACACGCCTAAATGCCCAACTACTTTGGTTGCCTTCAGGTTGGTTAGGTAATGATATGAAGACTCCTGTAAACAGAGTAATTTGCTCTAATGTCAGATTAGCAGTCTATATCCTGTTCCTGGAAGGGAAAGAGGAGGCAAGCACATCACATCCAGCTCAAACTAATTCAATTAACCGTTTCTCATATTTTTTTAATTCCTGAATACAACATCCCATGAGGCTAGAACACTAAAGTCCATCTGAACCTAGTTAGATTTGGGTTGATCCAATTTAGTTCACCATCCCTTTCTTGAAAGCGATAACCTTTTAACAGTTCCTTAATGGGAATGGAGAGAATTTGAAGAGTTTGGATCAGGAATTTGGCAATATTTTATTTGAAGGGGTGTTCATAAGACTGATATAATATTATCATTACCATGACATGGTAACTGTCATGAACATTAATGAACATTTATGACTGTTGTCATTAAGAGATATTTGGTCAATTCTGTCACTTTCCCTGCAAAGTTGACAATGCCTGGGATGTCTTGTCATGACAACATGGCCCTTGTCATTCCCATGACAACTTCACATTAGCCAAGGTTATGTCCAAAGTGTTGTCATAAGTGGTCCCTTAAGTCACTTCCAATAAAAAGTTGATGTTGTTTGGTCATGACAATTTAAGGTTAGGTAAAGTTCAGGTAGATCGGAGCCATTTTTATAGCTGCTTTGTAAACGAGCATCAAGGACTTGAACTTGATGCGGGCAGCAACTGAGGGTCAGTGGAGGGATATGAACAGTGGAGTGACATGTGCTCTTTTGGGCTGGTTTAAGACCAGTCGCGCCACTGCATTCTGGATCATCGGCAGAGGTTTGAGCCTACATGCCAGGAGCCCTGCCAGTAAGGAGATGCAGTAGTCAAGGTGTGATATTACAAGAGCCTGTACTTGGAGTTGTGTTGAATGTTCAGACAAGTAGGGTCTGATCCTCAAGATGTTGTACAGGGCAAACCGGCATGAACGAGCAACAGAAGTCACATGGTCCTTAAAGGTTAGCTGGTCATCAATGATGACAATTATGACAATATCATGTCATGGTCATGACAGTTGTCACATTGTGGTAATGTCAGTGTTATGTCGGTCTTATGAATACCCCTTAAGATAAAGTGTTACCTCAAAGGCAATCTAAAACTATATTCAGCCTATAATCTGTCACTATGCTTTACAAAGTGTCTTTCTTGTGGAAAGCTACAGCCTGCCTCTGCTGAAACTGAGGCTTTTTCTTCTTTTTATCCCACTGGCACATCAAAATATCCCTGAAAGTTGTTCGGAAGGTCTTGTTACATAGGGCATAGCACATGGGGTTGACTGTGCTGTTAACATAACACAGCCAGTAGCCCAGCGCCCACAGTGTTTCAGGGATACAATCCTGACAGAAAGTATTGACCAAAACCATAATGTTATATGGTGTCCATGTAACGATGAAGGCAAGCAAGATGGCACTAAGTGTTTGCGCTGCTTTCTTCTCATTCACCTTCTTTTCATTCTTCTGCTTGTTGATCTGTGTCTTGGCCTTGGAGGCGAAGCGCTTGGCCATTCCTGCATTTTTGTTTGTAGCGTTTCCAGCAAACTGATCAACAGTCAAGGAGGCATCAGGATTTGATTTGGATTCCTTTTGACCTTTGCCGAATGTTGATGACCCTTTGTGCTTGTTGCTCTTTACCTTTCCAGATTTCTTCCCATCTAAACAGTCAGACAGATTATAGATTATGGATTTTGTATTATTATATACAAAGCATTTTATAGGACCTGTTAGTGTAAGTAGTATCATTAAGTCCAACCTGTGTAAGGCTTTGACTGGGCCTCCTCCACCCTATCATGGCCGTCTGATGAGGTCAGCTGGGAGCTGTCTTTTGACTCATGACTTTTCACTCCAGGAAGATTCACAACAATTGAGTAGATTGTCTTGGTTGACTCTGCCCCTTCAGCTTCCTCTGCTGAATCTGACTGGTTGACAGAAGCACCAACTTCATTGTTGTTCAGACTGTTACTGCTGCTATGCTCTGCCTCATTCACCATGGTCGTTGTAGTAGTAACTGACCTCATGGATGAACGGTGGCCTGGCAGTAGTGATGGAAGCTGCAGGAGGAACGAACTCCACCTCCCCCTACCTCCCCTTCCTCCTCCTATGTTGGGCTTGTTCTTATGCTTCTTCCCTGAAGCCAACTGTCTCAGGTCATAGCTGCTACAGTCTTGGGAGCACCCCATCTGTGGGATTGTGGCTGACGACTCCCCCTGACTACTTGTCCGACCTCCTCCCCCACCACTCTCCTGATTCTGACCCTGATTTGGACTGTTGCCAGACCCAGATCCGCGGAGGCCTGCTAAATCCTTAGCCCGGTTCTCTGTCTCCCGGTAGATCTTCCAGTATAGGATTGTCATAATGGATACTGGCAGATAGAATGCAGCGATAGCCGTGCAGAATGTGATGATGGGCTCACTCAGGAACTGGATGTAGCACTCATTAGGCTGGACCGTGCGCTCACCCACAATGTACTGCCAGAACAGGATGGCTGGAGCCCAGAGAATGAAGGAAATGGACCAAGCTAAGCTGATCATGGTCATGGCTCGCTTTGTGGTCCGCTTGGCCCGGTATGTCAATGGTCTGGTCACAGAGAAGTATCTAAAACAAACAATATATTAGTGTTAGACGAGATAGAGTAACTGTACGAAGAAAACTGACTTCATATGAAGAATGGTAATAGCTTTTTCAGCAAGGAGAAATCTGGAGGACAGAGAATTTTTTTGTGTGCCATTGATTGATTTGTTGTTCTCCAAGCTTTACAAGTTATAACTAAATTTGTACTAAAAACTTATACAAGTCCACTGGTTTGTCTCCTATGGGTAGCATTTTGAGTTAGCTTAGCATAAAGACTTGAAGTCTACAGGAGTCATTAGCCTTGCTCCGTCAAAGTGAAAAAAAAAAGTACAGCAACTCCGAAGCTGTCTTTACACAATGTATCATGCGTATTTGAAATACACATCTTTTTTTTTCTCCTGGTACTATAACCCATGAACACAAGTGTGTTCATGGCTTATCTAACTTCTCCAAAAATTACCCTTCCACTGTATTTCAAATACCCATGATGCACTGGGTAAAGAAGACAGCTTCGGAGTTGCTGTAAGGTTTATTTTAGCAGTGGATGTACAGAGGTGAAAATAGTAGCGAACATCTTGTCTCAGTTTGGGTAAGTTGGAAAAATGGTATTTTGCCCAAAACGCTGGAGTATTCCTTTAAAGTAAAGTGATTCAATATGGATTATGGATATGCCCCAAACTGCTACAAACTAAAAAATGCACAGTACTTGAAATTAATCCATATGTACCTGTCAAAGCTGATGACCAGCAGGTTCATGACTGAAGCATTACTAGCCACGTAGTCTATGGCTAACCACAAGTCACAGACCACTGGCCCCAGAGCCCACTGATCCATAATAATGTAGGTGGTGTACAGGTTCATGGACAGTGTGCCAATGGTCAGGTCAGCAAATGCCAGGCTAAGCAGATAGTAGTTGTTTACAGTCTTCAATGCCTTGTTAATCCTGAATGACACCAAGACCAGGATGTTGCCCACAACGGTGACAAGGGAGAGTGAGCCAGTCAGGAAGACAATGATGATCACCTGAAAGTGAAAGATGAGAAGGGAACAGAAAGAAAAACAGAAGGGGGAGTGCATTACAACATATATTTTAAAGTTAGGACATTTGAATCAGCTTGATTTTTACTTTACACTTTTGTCATGAAATCATAATGTCAGTGAAAAATGGAGAGTGAAAAGTCAGAAACAGATGCTGTTGAATGATAATTGGATTGTTTAGCCACACTTTTTTGGACTGTCTAAAGGTAATATTAAACGCAGTGTGAACGTTGTATCAGATCAGTTTCACAGTTGAGTCAATGTTGATGCTTGACTTCATATCAACCTGTCTGAAGCAAATACTCAACTTACATTTAACTTAGTCTCAACTTTGTATCAGTTAGGGTTAATATTAATATCGAGTTAGGTTAATACTAAGTACATACTAAGTTTAATATTAACATTGGACTTTCCAAATAAATTCAAACCTATTGTTAAATAAGACAAGGATTTTGTCCGCTAAATATTCTGAATGTTTGTTTTTCAGAGAAACACCAGGCTATCAGACTATTTTCAGTTTAGAGACTATGTGATCAAAACACAAAAAAAGACCTTTACAGAAACTGAAACCTTGTTCTTGGGTCAAAGTGATTAACACCTACTCATGACTCAAAAGAAAGGATGCATTCAATTATTACTCAGAACCTGGAATTCTCAACCTACAACTAGGAAAAAAATAGAAATAAAATTCTAGTCGGGAATTTGGGGAAGGTTTCTCAACCCCAAGTTCCTGACTCTGAAAGATCTGATGTCATATCAACATGATTACTCACATAGTGCACAGTAAGGAAATATACTGTATACAATACTTCCATACTGTTAACCAGGTTTAAAGTAGATATTCAATATGACATGCTTTGGATCAATCAATGCAGGAGCAGTAGTTGTGTAAACCTATAACACTGAACCATATAGTTCCTAGCAACAGTTGAAAAATTTAACTTTCGGTAAGAGCTATCACACATATCACTAACAATCAATAGCCTCCTTTGACAGGTCTTTTTCCTCTGCCTTATTTCATGCACACTACAAACAGTATCACGAAATCAGTTTTCAATGCTTAGACAGAGCAAGCAAAACAACTGTAATGTGTAACAATTCATGCAACTATGTGTACACATGAAAAAAGTAAATGTGTAATTACATATTTATTTTCTTAAATAAGTAAATATGACAAATGAATGTTTCTGTATTTATGAGAGGAGGCATTCTAGCCTTGTGGTGACAGTGGTGCTAATGGATGGAATGGAACAGATTAAGGTAAAATGACAATTTATTCATCAATTATTCAGTAACATCTAGTCTGTTAGATGTTGCTCTATACAGCAATGATGAAATGACATTAAATCTGGATAAAACTGAGCTAATGTCTGTTAACAATAGCTCTAGTTCTCAAACTTTTTTCAGCCAAGGACCCTTTATGTGAGAGAAAACAAACCAAGGACCTCTCATGTATTTCCCAAAAAACAATTCAATTTTAGGCCTATTTCTCACACATCTACTTCACCAATGAGGAAAAACATACACAAATGAAGGGAAATGTATCAGAAATATTAGTATTGCACCATTTCAAAATACAGAATATATAGTGTCAATTAAATTAACATCAATTAAATTAACATTGTAACATTAAAATAACACTGCAGCTACACAACATATCAAAACAAGCACGGATTTGCAATAGTTGTGACCACGTATGGGCATGCATCCATGTGTGCATGCATTCACACCCATACACACACACACACAACCTCACACATTCTTGACCTCCTTGGCAAATTTCAGCCTCATAGGTAGAAAGTTGTGGTTGCTATAGGGTGGGCACAGCTTTGAGGACCAATGAACTGATAGACCAACAGAAGGAGATGGAGGGGCTAACCTACACTACTGAACATCTGCTGAGTGCACACAAGAGTATGACAAACAGTTCATGAGTCATGATAAGTGGCTAAAGTGTAGGGGCAGGGCCAACTGTCACCAGTGAAAGTGTCTTGTTATGGTTTCCGAGTTGAACCACATGTTTCCTTGAAACGGTGTTCAACAGTGTGAAACGGGTTTTGAGGTATGTTTTCTCTTGTTTGGTGGGTGTGTACGGCGTGCGGCTATATTATAAAGTCTGACACAGGTGCAATGCTTGCCTACATAAACAGGGTGTTCAATGCATCATCATTTCTGTTTAAATAAATGTTTTGCTATATGTTTTGTCGGGGCTGATCGCGACCCAGGCAGCAGAATTTCAATTAACTGACCATGGCAGAGAAGCTGCCAATTCCAGCACTCCCAGAAACGGCTTACACAACCAAATACACTGTGCGATTTAAGATGGCTGAGGAAAAGTAATATTGTAACGTGCCATGGCGAAGGCCGCTGTGAGTTCATGTGATGATGTGGGGAGGAAGGCGGGTACTGCTAACTGCAAGAATGGACAGGAAGTTAGAAGTTAGCCAAAATGCCAGTATCGCTTACTGCTGCTTTAAATGCTGCACAACATTCATGATTTTTGTATTAATTTGAATGGCCAACATTTTACACCAATTTTAGAACATTTTACACTACAACAGAAAGAAACCTTAAACACCAACATGCTGTATGTCAAAGCACCATCGTCAGCTATGGACAGTTCACACACGGAATGCAGGTTTATTCCTAATCAGAAGATGATTTATTGTTGACTGAGCCACAGCCATGCTATACAGGTAGCAACAGAACAAGGCACTTGAACTTTATAACATACACACACACACACACACACAGCAACTGAAAGCATTAGCAAGTAACTGTTAACCAGACATATAGTGCTTTACAAACAGGCTTTCACTGAAGACAAAACTCCAAAACCTTAATAATAATTCTGAATTCATTGAAGACCGCACTCTAAAACCCAACTCCATATTACAGAGATGTTCTCTTGCTTGCATTACCAGATCTGTGACAGAAACAAGAAATAACTTACTCAATGATATAATCAATACATATGCCCTGTAACTGGTAAGACAGGAAATTGAGAGACTGTGTGGAGGGAGCTACATAACTCCAGCAGCACCACCCCACCAAGTTTAAAACAATGAACACACAAAGCATCTGAACCCTTTACAGCAAAACCATACATAATATACTGTAACCAAGACCAAAGTGAGCCTGTACGGTGGCAGGGAACAAAACTTAATCACCTTTGTCTACCTTAAGCAGACGGTAGAACACTGAAGGTGGTTTTGCGCACTGGCATGGTCCAAACAAAATGCTACTATCAAGAAAGTATTTTATTGATTTAATAAACTTTTTTTGCGCTGCAGTTACCCCACCAGTAGGGGAAGCTGAAGCCCCCTCAGTGCCCCTACTTCCAGTGTCCCTTCTCAGACCTGACCTCCATGCCAAATTTCAGCTGAAAACTGTGGCCGCCAAAGGGTGGGGAAATTTTTGTTGACCGACCGACCAACCGATTGACCCACCGACAGAGTGAACTCCAAAACCTCTCTCTGTTCCTTTCTTTCACATACGCACGGTGAGAGAAAAAGAGAGAGAGAGAGAGAGAGAAGTGTAAATAAACGCTTTGGATCGCGTTCATGCCCCTGAGACGCAGCTGAGACGCAAGCGGACCTGCTGATTAAAACGTAGATCAAAACGAGAGCTTATCTGCTGCGTGAGATGCGCGAGTAAAAGACACGTCTAAAACGCTTGCGGTCTAGACAAGGGGTAAGACAGCACTACCTCCTAGGTATTGGTTATGGTTAGGGCTATGGTTAAGGTGAGGACTACAAAGTGCTACCTTACAAGCAACTTTCAGGGAAACAAAGTACCATGAGCTCACTCATGGTACTTAACTCAACGTAAGTTAATGGCGCAAAAGTACATTATTACAGCAGTCTCATTTCATAGCGACTAAAGATACCCCTCAGGTTTATAAAGACATATATTAAGTCCATCCAGTTTGCCATGAGACCTCTAAGCCCATTGCACAGTACACATTGATGGCCACAGCATCTGCATATCACAGACACGTTATCACGTGAAAAGGAGCTTTGTTATCTCAAGATAACAAAGTAATTAAGTCATAATCTTGAGAAAACAGCATTAAAAAAATAATTGGAATCACAACCATTCTCAGCTTCTCAGCTTGTGAATCCATCAGAACCACTGTCGGGACAACAGGGCTAGAATGCCTTCCCACATACTTTCCTCTCAGTGCTAATGCCTTCTAATAACTGTCCAAGCCATACCCTATGGCCATGCACCTTCATTTGCCATATTATTTTTGTATCTCTTTGTCTGTGGAAAGGAAATACAGAAATAAATAAATGTGGAAATAAATAAATAAGGAAATAAGTAACAAAGGGAATAAATTAAAAGTTACGTAAATAAATACAGAAATATGAATTTATCATATTTTATCTACAATTTTAATTGTAGACATTTTTACATTTATTTGCATTTTCATTTATTTATTTAATTATTTATGTATTCTTTTATTATTTTGGCAGTTGTGGTTCTCCATAAAAATATTACTGTGTGACCATGCAATGTTTCAGTTCAATAAATATCTAAGTCCAGGCTCAAGAGCCATTTATTTATGCAGGATTTTATGTACACCATACCAGCTGTTCCTTAGTTTTCATTTCCTTCCCTGCAATTAGTGATTTCCTTTCCTGCTGTTACCTGGTCCTTTCATATCCACTCAGAGATCACTTTCCTCATATTTTAAAATGCCTTGCTTTGTTTCTGATCTGTATTCGTGATCTTTTTTATGAATGAATGTGAGTAAATTTAACCTGTCAGGAAACAAACAAACCAAAAATAAACAAATAAATAAAATTACAATTGCTAGATTTCATGCAATACCTTTAACAAGTTAAAACTCAATCACCTGCCAGATGGTATGTCCTCCTAATGGGTCAAACTCTTCTGCTGGCAGGATTAAGGTCCTGTTCACTGGTAAACCAGTTAAATTCCCTCCTTGCTGTGGGACATGACTGACATTTTGGTGCTGCCACCCACCAACACTGTCAGATAATATGGCCGATGCCTCATACGGGGCACCTGAAGTTGTGAAAAAAATACATAATATAACACATGAAATAAAATTATACAATACAATTATACACAATATTTGTATAAACACTAAATGTGCTGTCCCTACATACAGACACAAGACACAACATGCATCAAGTCAAGGAACAGGAAAACAAAACAAAAAAAGTGTTAACATATTGAACTCAGGTAATATTACACAAACGTGTGAATTAGTTTGAACACTTCTTCTCTGTAGATAGGATAAGAGTTTATTGTCTTTTTTCATTCTGAGGAATAACAAAAAAGTTGGCAATTTAAAGACGGGTTTGAAATTTTTTATTATTCTCAATGTAATATGTAAATTACGATCTTATTTTGTGAAGATGCAGCAGGTCAAATTTAGTGATATCTACAAGTTTAGTGTTGCAAAAAAACAGTTTTTTTGCAGATTGCGAATGTTATTTTATTAAAATAGCTGTTGCAGATATTTTTTTAATTTAATTTTATACTGCTGTACTCGACACTGCTGATGTAAAAACATTAATTTAAAGCTGCTGTAACTGAAATCAGTATCATTAAGCTGCAGGCATAGAGACAACCAACCACAGTTTTCGACCAACATTTTTAAACCAGCACTTTTAAACTGATAGAGGTAGTTAAGTTTAGGTATGAGTTTACACACACCTGCCTGTCTATATCACTGCATGCTGAGAATCCTCTTTCACATTCTGAAGAGAGTGGAGAAAGTGGTCCTGTGATGCAACAGGCTTCAAAAGTTATCAAAAACTAATATTTTTGATAACTTTTAATTTAGCTTTTGGGCTCACCACAGCATGGAATCCACACTGGGGAGCGTAACCACTGATTTCTTTCTAGCAGCTGTGACGACTCCTCCTACTCTGCTTGTGGCTCCTTGAATGAGTCCTTTCTTGTCCTCTTTCTGTTCTTGTGTAGGAGCCAGTCAGAGTGGCGGAGGTATGTCAGGAAAATGATACAATTAATTAATTAACTAATTAACTCCTCCTATTTAAGAGGGCTGGAGATGTCAGTTCCCTCTCTCCTCTGTCCCGGCCAGCAGGGTTTTTGTGGGTTGTGTTGGTTTAGTTAGATGTCTTTTCCACTACGCTGCACTACACTGTCCCACATGCATGCATTCACTACACCACCACACTATCATTATCACTATCACACTTGTAAAGTTGATGTATAGTTTAATCTTTTGTTAAATAAATGTATTTATTTTTTGGGATAATTTGTGTGGTCTCCCTTATTTTTCTGAACATGAGCCTGTACATGACAAAATGAGGGCTTGTCCTCTTAAAATGGACTAGTTTAGTAGCTTTTTAGCCTGGGTATTAGTGTTGACAAGTGATTTCAGATTTCCTGGTAAGTAACACCTGGGAAAGGGCAGTTGCTTTCCCAACCCACTGATTTAGAGTGTATAAGTACCCCACCCCACAATTAACCACTCGAGGATGAGGGTTTGAGTTACATGAGGGAAGATAGAGGGGATGGGATTCCAGTTTGGCCAGTCTGGTTATTGGATCGGAGTAAAAAGGCTCACTTATTGAAAATTGCTGAACACTTTGGGATTGAGGTGAGTGATACCCGTTTGAAAGAACATGTGAAAACTCTTATAAAAGCAAACTTTTGGAAGAGGGGGTATTGTCTGTGGAAGATGTGGGAAACAGGATATGATTTCTGCTGAAATGACCGCTATGGCTTTAACATTTGAACAACAATAGGAGCTGTTAATGCTTCAACTGGGAATGACAAAGTCAACCAACAAAAACAGTTGGAATTGGAAGTAATGAAACAAAAACTGAACAAAATTGGAGCTGGAACACTATACACTAAAAGCCCCTACTTTTTCCCCACGATATCACCGTCGCAGATGAAAGTTGACAAACATGGCAAAACGTGACAATCTTTTGTTTTTGGCTCTTTTCCTAGAACGCACTGGATGGCCCCTTCAGTGATATGTGTGGACCAGAGTAATTGAGAGAGGGAGTTCTGTCAATGATGGGTCATGTGATTCATGTAGCCCCCTGATAATTCCAAACAAAGCCTAGCAGGCCATTTGAATGTATGGCGCTAGTATCGACTTTTGTTAACTAGTAAACAATATATGCAATAATTTACCATATACATGTATTCCATGGTGACATATTTTTGTGCATATGCAGGTACATTATCATGGTAAAAAAAGAATGATTGCTTAAAGCTAACCCCAATGGACTCTGAATTTCACTTGCTGAAATTTAGCCTAGCCTGCTGTAGTTCTTGGCTAGCAAATATGGCTTGTCACTGTACTGAATTTACTGAAACTTTAAATATTTTAATTATTCTAGACTTGTCATGAGTAATCACATCCCAGTGTATATGTATGACCTTCAGCACATTTTGGAAGTGAAGTAGTGCATACGTTTCTGTGGAATCCTCCTGAATAAGAAACGTATTCAGATAAAGGACAATGTCTGTGTTGCAGCTAAGTTAATTGTGAGAGTTTCACAAAATATTACATAAAAGATTATGCAGTAAAATCTGACTCCACCCTAAATAGGAAGATCTGTTAGACATGAAGCACATAGAGGTAGAACACAAGAGTACAAGATAAACAGAAGAGACAGAATTGGCCTTACCAGCAAGAACTTCAGTCTTCTCTCACTGCTGCATGTAGGTTGATTTAGTACAGGACAATACAATGTTCCTTGGGGTTAGCTTTAAGCAATCATGGTTTGCAATATAAAAGAACTTCAATAACAAAAAATATCTTTATTTTACAAAATGAAACATAAGGACATATATTTTAGCATATTATTAATAGCATATATTACATTGCTTTTGTTGGGAATAATGAGCATTTGTAGGTTTGTTGTGTTGGAGTGTCGTGAGGCGGTTATTTACATTGACCTGGTCTGACTGTGACTGTCCTCTTCAAGACCATGGAGCTGAAAATGTTATGTCACCAAAATGTAAAAAATAAATAAATGTAATGTAAAATGTAATGTAAAATAGATATACAGGAGGACAACACACCGAGCAGGAGAAGCCCAGTGGATAAGCTGAAACAAGGACACAATCTAATAAAGCACAGTCTCCCTTAACTGTACATCTGTGACAGGCAATCCCTAATGATGTATAATTGCAAAATAATGGCAAAATGGAGTGGATATATTAAATTGAGGCATATTATCTCAGTATTTGTCCAATAATTGGGCACAATAAAATGCATGGATGTTCCATCTTTGTAATGCGGACCAAATCAGTGCTGTTTCTAGATAACTCAATAAACTATGTACTTATTTAGTCTACTGAACCTCTGATGAACTCAAACATTGTGTGTAAATGCCAGTCCTCTTTCCTTCATGTTGTTCTTGCACTCAGTCTCGTTCACCATGGTTGGCTGTGCTACATGGGGCTGCTTCAATCGGCCAGAGAAAGGAGTGCATATGTACGGTTTCTAATTTTTAGTCCTCCCTGTTTATTTACATGAGGGAGACAAAACATTAGGATCATCTCTCAATATAATGTAGTCTACTACAACACCATTGCAAACTACAACCTTAATAATAAACATATAACGTAATTTACATATTCTTGACAATGTTGAGAAAAACTGAAGTTATTTTAAACTTGGTAAAGGTAGAAATTATGGCAGAGCTGTTACATTGGATTGTGTTAGACTGTACAGGTGTACCTAATTTTCTGGCTGGTGAATGTAGATCCTTTACTCATTTAAACATTTACCATTTTACATAATTGATAGTAGTATTTACATATTTGACATGTAACAGTATACTGAGGCACTTGAAATGTATTTTCTCTTCTTTATCTCTGTCCCTCCAACAGAAGTTCATAGCAACCATACCATTGGTGATGTACGTCAGTGGGCTTCTGTCCTCCTTTGTCATGAAACCTGTCAGCAAACTCATTGGAAAATGTGTGAGTCAGACCTTTCACCTTCCTCACAACACAAAGTGAGAGTCCTATCGGAGTGTCATTTATATTTGTAAAGTCAGGAAAATGTTATTAAAAGTATTAATGTAGAAACACAGAAGGGTTTCAGGCTGTGGGGTCTACATTAAAACCACTGGTGTACAAGTTCTTCGTTGCTGTGAAATAAGCTGTGCAGACACGTTATAATACAGGACAACCCATCAGCTTCTTGAACTTTGCCACCCTGAAGGTCAGAAACACTCAGATATATTTGGACGTGTTGACTGATATCTAGGTGCTGTGTGAAATAGAAGACAAGTACTGCCAGGTGTTTCCTCCACATGTAAGTGCAGATGTTGCCGATATTAGATGGTAAATCAACAGTTTTTCTGGAGTCAGAGGTCAAATGTTGGTGAACATCACCATGCTGTTGCTTCATGCTGTTGCGCTTAGGGATGTCACGATACCAAAATTTTGGTAGTCGATGCTAATACCAGTAAAAATCCTGGATTCTTGATACCAACTTAGATACAGAAAAAAGATATAAATTTGTGCTGTATTTTAAAAGTTATGAAGAATAAAGAAATTCAATTAACTTAACCAGGCATTATTCAGATATTAGTCACATAAGCAACCAACTTTGTTTTGCACACCATTTCAAGTACAATAAGAGGTAAAATTAATTAGGCAAAAATATGTGATTGATATCCAAGTATCAAGTGCATCAAAGGCATTCAGCCTTACAAAAAAAAAGTGTTTCCGGCCTTCATCTAAAAAACATGAAAGTACCGTTTGCACACTGGCCATCTTTTGCTTTCTCCACCTGTCTCGAGGGCAAAATCCCTTATCCACAAATTTCTTTTTAGTTTTCGTTTTGACATATTTACATATTTGACATGCAATGGTATACTGAGGCACTTGAAATGTATTTTCTTTGTCTTCTTTATCTCTGTCCCTCCAACAGAAGTTCATAGCAACCATACCTGTCGTTGCTGTGAAATGAGCTATGCTCGCCATCTTTGTTGTTTTGCTGTGTGCTTGCGTGCTCTCGTGTTAGCAGCAGGTGCACTTGGTCAGTCTACCAGCATGTCTCGCAGAGAGGGGCTAGGTCAGTTACTGCGAATGCAATACCAGTTGGTACTACAGATACTGTATGAAAACTGTTAGCTTTCTTAAAATTTGGTATCGATGTGGTATCGGTAGCATCGGTTCTCATGACAGCCCTAGTTTTGTACTTTAGCTGGACTTAGCTGCTCCTCCTTACCCTGGAAAGCACGATTTGATTTGATCAGAAAGCAGAGTTTGATTGTAAAGCTGTTAATTTGATCTAGATTTTTTTTATTGGGGAGAAGGGAGGGGCAAGAGATAGCAGAAGCCAGATCTTATCATTGAAAAGAAATGAGAAATACAGCATGAAATGTGAGAGAAAACAGACAGAGACTGATACAGTGCATGGGTATGTATAAGAAACAAAAGTAAAGAAACAAAAATAAATGAAATTAGCTAAAATCAACAGTCGAATCAAACTGTTTTTTATCTTTGTAAACCAAATAAAAGTATTCTGAGCTTGCTGAGGGCTGAATGGTAGATTTTTAGGGAAAGAGGAGCAACACTTGGATATACTTCCCCTGCTAGGAATTTATGAGATTTATACCGCCACCATCCCATCACGGAGTTCCATCTCTTTAATAACTTTTAGTAACCTCGCTGACTTCACAGATGACTTTGTCTCTCTTCTGATTGATCAGCTGACTTACTTCCTGGGTCTGCTGCTGATCCTGGTCTTCTCCTATTGGGTGCTGCTGGACAACATGATGGGCGAGAGGGTGTATGGGGCTGCTGTCCTACTGGGGGCGGGTTCAGCCACCATCCTGGTGATGTCACTCTCCATGACTGCTGACCTCATAGGCAATCAGACGGTGAGAGGTGTGTGTGTGCGTGTGTGTGAGTGAGAGAGACAGCGAGAGAGGGTGTGTGAAGTTAAGGTAAGGTAAACTTTATTATCCCCAAGGGGCAATTTGTTGTACAGTCCGCAGTAAATAAATAACAACAAACAGTACATTCATACACACAGGAATACACACAGTGAGGGAGGACATGTCACATGATGCTGTTAAGGAGTCCTGCAGTGATAGGGACAAATGTTCTGTTTGTCCTGTACCTCAGCAGAGCATATCTACAAGCTGATGGAAGCAGCTTATACTGCAAAGAGAGGGTGAGTGCTGTCAGCTAGAATGGTCTGTGCCTTCTTCGTGGCTCTGGTTTTGAATAAAAGAGAAAGTTCCACCAGATTAAGACCAGCAATTTTACTGCACATTCTTATGATGTGTCCCAGCCGATTCCTGTTTTTCAGGGTCAAAGACCCAAACCAGCAAATAAAAGAGAAAGTTAAAACAGACTGAATAAAGGAAGAATAAAAAATCTTCATAAAACAACTGTCCAAATTAAAATTCCTCAGTTTACGATAAAAACACATACGCTGGTGGGCCTTTGCACATATGGAATCAGTGTTGGCATCAAAGGTGAGTTTATCATCAATTATTGTCCCAAAGTATTTGTACTGATGCACCACCTCTACAGCCTGGTCACCAATTAGTGAAGGGGGGACAGAAGAAGACTTGCTCCTAAAATCAATAATCATTTCTTTGGTTTTGGAAACATTGATATTTAGGAAGGAGCGTTTGCACCAAGCAGTAAAATCTTCAAGCACTGGGCCTGACTGACATTAGGCTGGATCAGGTACAACGCATACTGTCAGCTGCAAAACGTGAGGCATACCGCACTGCCTTTTTTATGAGGCAACTTGCAGCGCAGTGCTGGAGGTGTCTTTTTTGCCATTGGTAGCAATAGGTAGAGGTATAGTAACTGCACTCCAATATATGAGTGACATGGGACGCTTTTTGCTGGGAGCACATCAAAGTAGGATCCTTTTCAACTTGAAGCAGGCACCTCCTGAAAAACTGTGAGGTGCTAGGCGCAGATAAACGCAAGGCACCTGGTGTGTAAAAGCAGCTTGAAAATCGCTGCAGACTTATTGAAAATAATGAAAAAGTTGCTCATAGCTGCTAAAACCACATCCTGTGTGATCCCAACAGGCCTGGAATTTCATAATTTTAGGAGCAGGGCCACTTGGCCTTTGGTACTGTAAGTTTTTTGAGGGCACAAAGGCCAGATGCCAGGGCATCAAGGCCATCAAGTAAAACACAACAACAATGATAACAATTACAGTAAGAAATAATAATAATAACAGTAATAGTCCAACAAGTAATAATAGTCCACCAAATAATAACAAGTAATAATAGTAATAGTCCACCAAGTAATAACAATAATAATAATACTGTAGTGGTAGTAGTGGTAATAGTTGTAGTAGTTGTAGTGGTGGTAATTCCTTCGAAGCACTGGCAGACACAAGTGGATTTCGTGTTACTGGTTTATTTGAAGAATTATCTCTCCAACTCCACTGTGAAAACTAAAAGCACTGATGCAAAATATAAACCATATCAGCCACAAAACACAAAACAACAGCATGCACAGCATGGGAAATAATATTTTACCAAAGTAAAACACAGAAAGACAAACAATACCTCGTTGGCTGCATGCTCTGACAAGAGAACAGTCCTGAAGTCTTCACATTAATGAAAGTCTCTTGTGACCAGCATAACCTTTCTCCAGAGCTTAACATTTTTGACTTACTTCCTGTTCTCTCGAATGCAGTCACGAGATTTGCAATGCCCACCTCAGACGTCCAAATACTGACACCATTTGTACCAAATGAAACAAGGTATAAGTAATTGGAAAAACTATCCAAATACATATATTATATAAAACAATATAATGACAACAGTTATAGTAGTAGTAGTAGTAGTAGTAGTAGTAGTAGTAGTGGTGGTAGTAGTAGTATTTAGGCTGTCATCCATCCTTGCCCATTACCATCAACATCATAGATGGTGAGGCAGTCCAAAAATTTGGTACGGATAGAAACACATCAAATGCACCCTTCCCAGTACTGTGTGTTTGGTAAGTAAAGGTGGGCATTGCCATTGCCATCACACAAGAACCCATGAAAGTTGCACAGTGAGAGGGTGTGTGATGATGTGGTCTTGCCGCATCATCACACAGCCCTAGATTACATCGTCACAAACTGAAAATAAATCCTCTGGTCACACATCAACATCATGCAGTCTTTTTCTTTGTCTTCATTCAGTAGCTCTTCTCTAAGCACACCTCAGTCTACAAAACTTGGTATGATTATAATATACAAACAGCAGAGAATGTGCAAACAGCCTGCAGGCAGCAGAACAACAACTTTATTGGTCTCTGTGATCAGATTTGTAGCAGATCACAGGGGCAGACTGTTGATCACTGTTTCTGCCATTCATTTCAATGCAGTTGCTATTTTTTTGGACTGATGACTTCTCTTCTCTGAAGCTATGTTTCATTCTCATTTTTCAAACTGTGCACAGGTAAGCGCACAGGAAAGCGTGATGATGATTTACAAAGCAAGAAGAGTGTTGAAAGGAAGTGTTGTGAATTTAATCAGAATATAAACCAGGAAAAAAATACGAGGCCCTCCCCTGTGCTCCCAAAATTTCAGACTCCCCTCCCCTAAGGAGAAAAAATAAGATACAGCCCTCCCCCAATAATTATCAAACAGTCCCTAAAAGTTATCAACGGATTTACACAAAACTTTACACTCAAATTCCTTATCATCATTCGTATTGATAAAAAATGCTTGATTTATTGCTTTTATTGATTTACATTGTGGACACAACTGAGCGAATTTTAGCTGCAATGCACCACTGCAGTTGGGCATAATTAAGCAGTGTCTGCTTTCAAAGGCCTCTAACCCTGAACCCTCTTCACCTACAGAAAAAAGAAGTGTACATCATGAAGAGGAACAATGCCTATGCTGTGGCTGTAGCTAACTATGCCCCCAATATCACAAAAGACTCAACACTGCCCACTATCTCCACATCTGCCACCACTGATCCCAACAAGAGTACAGCGGAGATGAAGCCTGAGCAGAGCAAGAAAACCTTCAACAGCGTCAGCAAAATAGACCGCATGTCCCGCATCATGTTCCCTGTGCTTTTTGGCAGTTTCAACCTGGTCTACTGGGCCACCTACCTAAACAGAGAGCCAGTAATTAAAGATCTGGATCCTTCCAAATGAACACATAGAGCTTTGCCCTGAACAAATAGCCCATTCAGGACTTTTATTTATCAGGATATTTTTGTGAGTCTGTGTGTGCATATGGAGCCAATGACTGAACTTGGCATAAGTGCTTTCTTTCGCAGTGGATTTATTATAAGGAGGAAAATGAGGACAGGGGTTACAGAATGTTACCTTTGTCTTTTTCATTCACTAATTTACCTGATTATCCCATTGAAATAACAAAACACTCCTAGTATACCTAGTTGTGTTCCTTATAATGAATGTAGCCCATGAAAGAAAAACTAATGTCCAGTATTGTAGCAGATGTTTTGAATCTCATAATGCCTCTTGTACATGTCTCAAAAACCTTTTAAATTTGCCAATTTGCTTGAATCAAATACATAAGATTAGGTACACAAAATACAAACGCACATATGTAGAAACACACACAGAAAGACGGACAGGCACATATCCTGTCCGTCTTGCGATTTAATGGATTGTGACATACAAGTCAAGTCTAACCCCAGTGACCATCTGTTCACACTGCTAGTAACACAATCATTGGAAGTCCATTTGTAGATAATCAGTTCAATTCAAGTCCATTTATGGAAAATCAATTCAATACAAGTCCATGTGTGGATAATCAAAAGTTTGCAAAAGCCGAACTTCTTACGGTCATCCGATCAGATTTCTACACCTCCTTATTTGTCTATCAATGTTACTTTGTTTTTGCCTGCTAAGGGTACAGTCATGAATGAGAAGTTTATTATATTCATTCAATTTTTAATTGTTAATGACAATTATTAATCCTTGTGAGCTAGCAATGCTATAGAAAAAAATTCACCCCAGAGCAGCGGTCTCCAACAGGTAGCTCGCGAGCTACCAGTAGCTCGCAAGCCCTCAATCAGTAGCTGGCCAAGCAAATCCAAAATGTAAAAAATAAAAGAAACAACAACTCTGTATCTATCTAACCTCCCCTGCCCCACCCAACAAAGAATATCAACCAATCACATTCGTATTTGTGAATGCTACCTGTCCTGATGAGCAGCAGAGTGTGTGGACTCGGTAGCCG
>OMLF01051891.1:0-11117 GCA_900302615.1 Holocentrus rufus
CTAAAATAGCAGAGATGCTCCAGTAAATATTACATTACCCCCCGCCGGAAAACTAATCCCATCCGAATAGGGCAGAGGTCGTAAAAATATTATAAGTGTTATTTACCTATCCAGCAGAAAGCAAGCGACTTCAGCATCACTTTCATCACTTTACATAAGATCTCTCCATCTTTGGAAGGCCACACCGATGTTGACCCTTGTCCTCTGCCTTCTCTGGTCTCTGAGTTGTTTCCCTGCTCCTGTTTGCACTTTTTGGATCTGACTGCTTCAGATCCTGCTGCATAATGATGGACTCCCATTATTTTGTAGATCCAGACTGAAATGTGGCGCACCTGACGTGGAAACAGCACTAACTAGGCAAGGTAATCCGGGCAGGATACACGGAAGCAGCTCCAGCCAATGACCGCGAAGCTCCTCTTCTTCTGCGGACGTTAGTTAGTTGTTTTACACGTAGACTGGTTTTACACATGGAGGCCTCCATGTAGTCGACATGTATTATAAAATATGAATAAAATAGATCATTTTCATCATACAAAGCAATTTGACTCTTCATCTCATGCGAGTGTACATAATTTTAAACATATTTTTTATGTAATTATTAATTTTTATTATTTTTGTTATTTTTTCTTTGTGTACAAATAACTTAGTAGACCTTTAAAGCTGCTCTCCACTCTAGCGGTGATGTCACCCACTCTAGCTGTGAACATTCCACACAATACACACCCATTATAAAATCTCAAGAGGTCTTAAAAAAGCTATAAAACTTATAAAATCATTTTGTAAAAACTGTACAACGTACTAAAAATCTGAATACATGTTAAATAGCTGAATGTCTTGTGACCCGTTGAAAGCTTAAATGAAGTTTGTGGCTGAATGTATGACAGAGCTGTAAGGGTTTGAAAAGGCCTGGGTTTGAACTTACTTCTCATAGACAACCATTGTAAAAAAACATTGTGAAAAAAAATTAATATGAAATAAGTATGAAAGCCATGAAAATTTTGGAAAGTAGAAAAAATGTCCTGAGGAAGCCGAACATTTGTGAAGTTGAAGGAAATTTATAGCTTAAAGTATAAAAGAGTAAAAAATGCTGAAATATTTCAGAATTTTGAAGATTCTGTTTCATTCATTCCTATGGGCCAAAAAGTTCAAATAAAGATAAATAGTTCAAAAAGAATGAATGGTACGAAAAAGAAGCTGAATTTTTTGAAGTTTGAATGAAATTTTTAGCTGACAGAATGTGGAAGGAGAAAGAGTCCAAAAAATGGCGGAATAATGAAAAGAAAGAAAGAATTCCGAACCCAACAATAACATGTGTGATTGCTCAGCAATCACACAATAAATAGTGGGAAGAACATAAGTGTGCAAGCTTCCAGCTTGCCCACTAATTAACGCCGACAATTATTTTATCACGCGTTTCGTTGCTCACTGGCTCTGAATAAACAGACAAACCATGGGTCACAGGAGGGATGGGATCAGTACTGGCTTGGGATGGGCGTAATCACGCATCTCAACCAATTAGAGCATTTGGGGTGGGCCTAAGACTGCTGCAGCGCTCACATGAACGGGAAAAGAAAAGAACTGATGAGGACAGAAAAATGGAGAAAGTTACCGAACTCTTACATGGACATTTTTGTTTTAAATCTCTTCCAGATGGCGGAGTTAGTGTATGTGTAAAATGTACAAAGTTATTTGTACATTTTTTATTTGTATTTAAATAGCAAATAGCTTTGGTTTTATATTTGATTTGATTACATTAATGTTTAAGTTGAGATTTACAAGAAATGTTTTAACTACTCCTGTGTAAAGGGAATACTGCTGTTAAAAAGCACCTTATTTGTTTAAAGTATTTGGAAACCAAATGTTATTGCACTTTTCTTCATATAACAGTACTTTGAAAATAAAAGTGCACAATACACTACTTTTGAATTCATAATTGAATTTTGCACATAATGCGATTAATTGCGGTTAATCGCAGAAAATCATGTAATTAATCACGATTAAAATTTTTAATCGTTGCCCAGCACTAATTTTTTGTTATAACAGGATGTTGGGACAGGACAATATTGCGGATTTTCCCTTAAACTTTCTCTTAATGTCACATCCATATCGTTGGATGTGACGGTTGGATGTGATGGTTGCAGCTTCATTGAAGCTACATCACACTTCTATTGAATGAAATATTCAAAGCCAAGATGTCATTGTTTTATGGCTGCAGCATTACATCAAATAGAAAATGCCTACATGTCTTGTGCATCCTTTTATATACATTTCCTGGAATTCAGCAGGACAGATCTGGGATCTTTGGAAACCTTGGAATCTCCACCACAACTTACAATTAAGTTCTGTTGGTTTGCTTGGCCGTGCAGCAATGATGAACCCGCTGATGGGACCGGCAGCATTGAAGTGGTAAACCCGAAAGGATTTCACTTAGACAGAGAATAAAGTTTTATTTATGGGATGGGTGGAGAGGTGGGATTGTTAAAAAATGTGAAATTGCCATTTAAAATCCACTGTTTTCCAGGAAGTAAAAGTAATAGGAGTTCATTTCATTGGAGCAATGCTCCGTACAGAGAAAGCTGGACTCCCCAACAGTTGCTCAACTTCTTCAGCATCTCTAACACCCCATACACTGGGAAGAAGAATTGGTTTGCTCACATCACCTTAGAGGATTTCTGTAGATTAAGTGATCACTCGCCTCCAAATAACCTGGCGCGTAGGATTCAAGAATTCCACAAAAAAACAGTGAAAGACAGCTGAGAAAAACAGTGTTATTGTCATTTTTTCTGTTGTGTTATGATAATTACGCTATGAAACGGTTTGTTTTGTGTTTACTAAATAAGTAAATTGTAGAAAGAAGCTTACTGTTTTCTTGTCTTGCACTAATGGGAATGTATGGAGATTCTCTTGTTACAGTTGTTTTATGTGTACCAATTGTCATGTTTCTTTTTCTTTTTTCAAATTGCCCTGTCATACTGTCTTGTGTTTTACATGGACTTCAGTAAGATTAGATTGCTAAAGCTAATGGAGATGGATGTAATTAACAAATAAACAAAGACAGGGATATTTTGTACTTGAAGCGCAAATCAACACCAAGTCAAGGCAGTGAATATTGCGCCACTCTGTAGATTGAAACTTTCAAACATGATAGAACCAATTTCAGTTTCTTTTTATGCTATGACAGGTGCTGAATCCCACAAATAAAATAATTCATGCGCAATGGACAGCACTTGCTATGAAAGTAATTTGATTTATTTACATGATGTACAAGTGCCACTAGCTAACCTAGATGGCTTAGTATGGGTAGATTCTATTTTTTATTTCATTGCAGAATGTTAACCTTCATAAAATCTTCCTCCACTCTTACTTCATCTTTTTCACTTTCTAAGAACTGTGGCTAGTGATTGCCTAAGTTTCCAAGAATGCCTTTTGACAATCCAAAGTCAACAGTACTGATGCTGCATTGTACTCTGGTCTCTTCTAGCTTCAGCATTGCATTCTGGTCTATGTGCTGCTCCTGTGTGGAGAAATGTCTCTCTGTCCTCTTCCACGATGGATTCCTCCCTGTATGATTGTTGAACATTGGTGCAAAATGGTAGCTCTTGAAAGAAGCCCTCACTCTTTGATTGTGAAGGGCTGACACAAAAACATGATGCTTACTGTCGATGTTTTAGATCACTCAAACATTTTCTGATATCAGTCTCCACTGGAGCTGTTGGAAATATCTGGACGTGATGTCACTTCGTCTATGACTGGTCAGAAGAGACAGACATCAAACTGCTGGATAGAGACAGAAATGCAACACACATCACCAGTATCTGTTTTGTTTTAGATTAATTTTCCCTTTAAATTGATTCTGACTGTCAACAAACACACAGACACACACAGACACACACACACAGTGAAAGTTTACTATCCAGGCCACTTGCTGATTAGTTTCCATATGATGTATTGGCATTTATACATATCTTGTCTTTTTTCCTTTTTGAAGAGATCTGCGTCCATCATATTAGAAACAATAAAAAAATAGAACTGAAAATGTACATCATACACTTGATACATATATATATATTCTGCCTTTTTACAGAGGTAAAAATGTGAATAATATAACAAAAAGACAAACCAATGAATTTAACATTTGCTTTTGTACATAGTTATTTTCTGAAATATACATTAGGACATAAATGGAGAGGAGGCTTCAGGCACTTTCCTTTAGTAGTTGAAGTGAGTGCAGATCGAGTCGCTGCACCCAACAGACAAACCGCTTTTGGTTAACTTTCCTTACCACAAATAGAAAAATAAAACCAGGAATCTTCTCTACGATGAATGGTGGCGGTGTTATGAGACCGGAAACACAGCAGACAAAAAAGTAGAAGCTGTGGCAACACAACAACAGATTGTTTACAAAAAAGGCCCGCAAATCTGGTACCAGTTACAGCTCCCAGTCTTGTTTTTACTTCCAGGTCCCACATGCAGCATTTTAACATCAATAAATCATTACTATATTAATATTGAACATTAGTATAGTTACCGTAAACAAACTAGAGCATCACTGATATGCCTGTCAGCCTTTATCAGCTTCAACACTGCAGTTGCCACAGTTGGTCAGCAGGTGAGATTTGGTGGGAAATCTGCTGTGTTGCTTTACGGCACAAAACAGGAAGAGGGTGCTGTTCTTCCAGAGCAAACAGAGCTTAAGCTGTCAGAGTCTCTGCCAGCTTCTTGCAGATGGTGGAAGGAATGAAAAATCACTTCTGACATAATGATCCTCTTCAGGTAGGGGAGGGGGAAACAGGAAGTGATGGGGCTGATGCGAAATGTGGTCTTAATGTGGAGAAACATGAGCATTAACAATACCACTGCTGGAAAAGAGAGGCTGACAGTCTCCATGGTGGATGTGTGCTTACGGTAATCATACCAACGTATTGCAATTATTTTGATAATGATATGCTGATAGGAAAAATGCTACACAAAGCACCTTTAAAGGAACACTCCAATGTTTTGGGTAAAATACCCCTTTTTCTGACTTACCCAGACTGAGACAAGATGCTTGACACCATTTTCACCTCTGTATGTCCACTGGTTCAGTTTCTATGGGTAGCATTTCGTGTTAGCATAAAGATTTAAAGTCTACAGGAGTCATTAGCCTACTTCCGTCAAAAACAACAACAACAACAACAACAACAACAAAAACATTTTGTGAGACGGGAATTATCATAATTTTTTTTAAAACAATAGTCGTTTTAGGAGAAGTTAGATAGTAGCTGCGACTCTTTTTAAAAAAAAAAAAGAATTCGAAGACGTGTATTTCAAATGCATGTTACACTGTATAAATAAAACAGCTTCAGAGTTGCTGTAGAGTTTATTTTTTCACATTAACAGAGCTAGGCTAATGACTTTTGCAGGCTTCAAGTCTTTCTGCTGAGCTAACATAAAATGCTACCCATAAGAACTGAACCAGTGTATGTACAGATGTGAAAATTGTATCAAACATCTTGTCTCAGTATTGGTAAATCGGAAAAAGGGTATTTTGCCCAAAATGTTGGGAATATACATTTTAACAGGGCAGGAAACGAATTCAGACCACAGCGGCTGGTAAATAGCAAAATTTACCTACAACTTTAAATATTTTACCATCCAACCAGTGAGTTCAACAGGACCTGACAGTAGTTTCCCACACTGCATGTGTCTGGTTTTGATCCGACATACAGTTAACATACCGTGCCCTTCCACTTCACAGCAATTTGTATTGTTCGTAAGGTTTTCTGATTTGTTGTTTTTGTGCTTCACACAGAGAACCTAACACCCTAAGATTCCTCCTGGAAAGGTTTAAGGTTACAGGGTAGCATCCGTTTGAGGCTGGGTTGTGTTTCAGTCCTCTACATAAGACACTGCAGTTGCACAAAGGAAATCTGGGTCATTCAGTAGTTGTATATTGGATGCATATACATACACTTTCATTTTAACCTGGTTTTAGTGGCAGATGTGTGGAGGTTTGCAATGGAGGCCAATCGCAGGAAAGCAGAAGTCATTTTGAAACCATCTCGCACTATCTGAATTGCTCTGATGTGGTTAACCCCACCCCTCTCCTACCCCAAGCAGTTAACTGTAAATGTTGTAAACAAGCCTACTTTCTCACATGTTGCAATAAACTGTATGTGTGCTGTTATAGCTATCTTTATTTTTGTCCCCTAACTGATGATTTTAATTGGCTAGCATACTGCAGACTTCTCTGTGACTGTCAGTGCCACTGCAGGACTGAATACACAACCATGACATGAGCTTGGTAAAGTCCTATTCAAAGAGGATTAGGTTTACTGAGGGGATGACCTGTAAGTTTCTGTACTTTTAACCCAGAATGAATATGTCCCGTCTGCCACTGAAAGCTGGAAAGTTTGTTATTTTTCCCAGCTAACTAAGAGGTCACTTGATAGCAACAGTTTCAAACTGATATTTTCATGTTGTAATAATGCATTACAGTTGTAGATGGCTGTCATGACACATAAAGGCTATCTGAGCTTAAAGGTGGGGCAAGAGATTTTGGATTTGAACAATCAGCATCACATTTCAGAGACCTATTAGAGGCAGGGATAAAATAAAACCATTTCTAAATTTATCTGTATGGCAGCAATCTGGTAAATAGGTAGCAAGTAAAATTTAAAGTTTAGCGTCAAACAATGAAGATTTTTCTCCCTGTAAAGGAGAGGGATGGTTGGTAACAGTGATAAAACAAATATAATTGGAGATCGGATTGGAGTGTTTTACATCCTGCCTGCAGAAATGTGAAGGAAATGCCTGCATGCTTCTCTGGAACATTACAAGCCTTCCCAGTAAAACAAATCCAGTTTATAAATAAGCTTCAGACTGGCGGATATATGAGTAGACAGTTGTTGTCTGTATTGACAGTAACTTAAAGCACAGCTCTTGCCGTTTTTGATCTGGACTCCATCTTCCATTTTTGTCCATCATTATGATTGATGTGATATTATAGATTGTTCGAAGAGAGCTCACCCCTTCAAATCAAATCACCTATCATACAGTTTTTCTTTTTTAAGACAGTGAATGAGCATTGCAACACTACATTTTTTCTTGTAGTGTAAACACTGAAAGGATGATGCATTTAGGTCTATTTAAGCCAAAGCTGTTCATTTTGCTTAGTAATATTATTTTTTACAGTTTCTAAGATTTAAAATAAAGGATATGAGCTTCATTTGACCAGACATACCTTTTTGCTGTCTCATTATTCTGAAAAAGCCACATGGATATTCAAATTGGCCGTCAATTAAAATTCTTACTGGCTGTCTTAATGAATTTTTATAGATGTTAAAATATTCAAAAATACACTCTGAGGAGAATAATGCTTTTGATTATGACTTATCATGATTAACATGGTCTCTTAACACTGAGATGTCTGCCAATGTATTTTCTGATTGCTAAAATGATTAAAAATTAAACAAATGAATTGAACTGTCTTACTGAACAGCCAAATCTATGATAAAAAAAATAAGGTTAAGCCAAAAAGCAAAAAGTACCCAAAATGTGTCTTTCCTCTACAGTTTTGATGCTACCTTGGCTATTTCTTTAGCACCTCCTGTTTTCCTCTTTGCCAGCAGCTTTGTCATGGACAAAGTGAAAATTAAATACATACATGTGTCACTGTTTCAAAGTGAGCTTCAATTTGTTGATAACAGCTGTTAGGACTGCAATGAAGAGCTGCAATCCCGCAGGCAAGACATAAGTGGTGTTATAACGAAACAACTGATGAGATTTTGGTCAGCATTGATCATTATGATGGAAAAAACAATGAGAAAATAGGGTCCACATTGAAAACAGACAGAGTTAGGCCTACAGTGCCAAGCTTCAATGTCACTTCCATTTGAACTGTTGGGCTAAAATCCACCCACAATCGTTCTGGTCATATTCTACCAACACTTTCTGAATGGAATAGTGAGTACTTGTTAGCAATGCTAAAGCAAGTGAGTGTGACCAGGACTGTATTTTAGTTTTGGAAACTGTTTTCTCTTGTTCTTTCTTTTACATGACTTCTGCCTCTTTGTTATTCATTGTTTAGTGTTGCTTGCAACTTCTTACTTGAAAAAGAGATTTTTAATTTCAGCAGGACTAACCTGGATCAATTTAAAAACAGGGCTAAAGACCAAAAGAAAAAAAAAACATTTAAATCTTATAAAGTATGCTGTGAAATTACCAGAAAACTATTTAAAGGCGCTATGTGATTTCTCATTTAAATTGTTCTTGTCCTCATTCACTTAAGCTGGCATTGCTAACAAATGCTAACAAAGCCTCTTTGTGATACTTCACCAACCTGCACACTAAGGCAAGTGCTTTTTGGACACCCAGGTCATGACAAATCAGACAGAGGCTTATTAAAGTCAAAACTCCACTGGATTCTATTCTTTACCTTCTTCTTGATTCAAGAATAGACCAGAAATTCATAGCAATGACCCTGAATGCCAGCCTCAGTAAGAAACCTCTAAAAGACAAGACAAAAAACAAACAATAAACAAAAAAACAACAAAAAACAAAACCAAACAAGTAATGCAGCGTAGACAATGTCGCATGGAAAAACGTTCATTGAAAGGCGACAAAAACCTTTCTCATAGCTGTGTTTACGACCGGACACCACAACACAACTCACACCCAGTGCGCTTGGCTAACTTCTCCATTTTAGCTAGGACAATAAACAATTATTTTTCAACAAGGTCAGACTTTACACTGGCTGAAATGATGGCATCCATCACAAGGCTTGTTTTCTCTCCAGCAGCTGTGGTGATAAAAACTTGAGGTTTTGCTTTCTTACGACAATTTCACTGAGTCCCTACAGAACTGCTGCAGCTTATTTCATTGTTTTGGCTTTAGGAAAATCACAACCAGCAGGAATTCAACGATGCTTTGTGTTCCACTCCATTATGAAGCAACACCATCTCACAAGTTTTTGTGAAAAGAGCACAAACTCTGAGAAAAAGAGAACCAAAGTGGAAGTCGTCACTTTGTCCACCAGAGATTAGCATCTCCGCTATTGGCTGTGTAGTCAAAAATCAAACAGATTGAACAGATATCCATTAGATGTACTACCTTGTGCTCCAGAGGTTAAAATACACCTATTGTGAATTTTGCTCTTTTAGTTATTTTAAATATACATTTTTGCTAACAAAATGCTTATCAATAAAGAAAGTACACAATTAGTAGCTTCCTTACCTCTGGTTTATACTCTTTTGTTGCTCAATCTGCTGACTGTACTTCAGATTAGGATTTTCAAAGCGTCGCACTGTAACATTGTTATAGTTAACGTTCTTATATATGTAATTTATGTCTCTTTTGCAGACAATTATCACTATATTTCATGGACTAGTAAGCCTACACAGGCTTTATTGTTGGTGTTTCTTGCAAAATCCCAGAATCTAGACTACATGTGTAAAGGTCAGGTAATGGTCAGATTTAGGAAAGTAAAACAATATTGGTTGAGATTAGGTTAAGGGTTAGCTTCAGGCAAGTAAAAGTTTGGTTATGGGTTAATTTAAGGGTCTGGTTATGGCTAAATATGAAAAATGCTTGACTCAGTAGAAAACTCCTCTTGTTGGGAATAGATTTCTGTCACTTTTAATGCACAGAGCAAGTTATTGACATTTTAAGACATTGTGCTCGTTTCACAAAATTTTGTGAGTGCAGTGCCTGTACAAAAACTTGTTCAGCTTGGGCTGGGTATCAGGGACAATTTCTTGATCCTGCTGCCAGATTCAACCAAAGTTTACCTAATTCAGCTTTTAAATATCTTCTCAAACCTTTTTTGGATGTGTCTCTAGCAAACAATTTTCTGTGGTATACATGCCATTTGTGTTTTCTTAAATAATCAGGCCAAACTAAAGTGATTTGTTGACTTGAGTGGAACTGTAATAATCCAATGTTTTTGAGCATTTTAGTAATATTTGCTGCCTGGAAACTGACAAGAGTACAAAAAAAGAACAATCTTTTATATTTATTTTGATACCCAGCCCGTGGACAGTCACTCACTCATACATCCTTGTGCACACTGACAAATATGCAAATCATGTCCCTTTCAGAGACACAAACACATGTGGGCACACACACACACACACACACACACACACACATTCAAGCTAGAGTATCTAAAGCAGTGTTCTTTAGTAGCTCAGATTGGGCTTTGTTCCTCTTAACATCCTTTAAAAAACTCAAAGATCAGGCTCTCGTCTTCATTCAAACCTCAAACCAGTACATCAGGAAAAAGGGAGCTATTCCAGGTGGTGCAACTACACAAATAGCCAGATTAGTTAAAAAAAAAAAAAAACTTCAATTACAAAGATACTGTTATAAATTTATAAAGACTCCAAGACATTTTTGCTAATTCTACCTTACCTGGCAAACTACATCCCTCCTGTCTCTAGAATGCTCTCTAGATGCTAATCCTGGAATAACCTGACCACGGCCAAGCCAGAGTGAAACAATGCTTCTATAATAAACTTTTGTTAGGCAGATCCGTGTGTGTAGGCCTACTTTAAAGTGATAAATTCCTGGAATAACCCCCTTCAGACAGACAAACACGGTCAGAACAACCGCTTTTGTGTGTTTGGTTTGCTGGGATGGAGCAGACCAGCTCTCAGACCGGTTAAGTGCCTCTGCTGAACACCAGATTAGCAGTGCTGCCTGCATTGTGCAAAATATCCATCATGACACATTATGAACTGAGTGTTAAAATAATATTTTCATTCAAACAAGCGTAAAAGCCCGCGATGTTACTTGTTTTGTGTGACATTATGAAAGAGCATCAAGTATCGAGATTGTGCTGTTTGATGCAAAAAACCCAAAAAAAACAAAAAACAAAAAAAAACAAAAAACAAAGAAACTTTGAAACAAGTCAAAGTAAAACAATCTCATCCCGCCGGGAGAGTTTTTTTTTTTTTTTTCCAGGTATTCCAATGAAGTAAAGGTTTTCAGACTCAGAACTAGCTAACATGACATGTGAAGATGGAAATGTCCTGCAGCATGCAGATGAGCTGGGAGGGCCCCTGGAAACACAACAACGCTCATACTGACGTCTCACAATGCTAAAAAAATGACATCCAAGCCTTTAAAACTCGAGTGTA